>CM065643.1:9469859-9529676 GCA_033220585.1 Dipteronia sinensis | reverse complement strand
TAAATAAATTTCTTTTTTTATAATTTTATTTGGATTTTGGCATAACTTTCAAATAGAGTTTTATCGGCTAATTTTTATATTCAAAACTTCTTTTTTATAAAAATTTGTCAATTATAAGAGTATTTTAAAGTTGGATTAGAAAAAGGTATTTTAAAGTTTTTTTTTTTTTTTAACATGCAAATTGACGAATTGTTATACCCGAAAACATTTTAAAGTTAATATACGTTTGATAACAAGGCTAAAAGGTCACATACAAATTGACGAATGGTTATACTCGAAAATAAGGTACATGCCACATGTTTGGGCCTAGCCTTACAAGCCTAGAAGATAAGTCCAGCTTTACATATCAATATGTTGCGTTTGGTGCGCGGGATAGGATTGGACTATTTTTTAGAAATATGATTAAATTAAACTAATTATAATGTTTTCCGTATTTGATGTAACATTAGACACGACTAAAACAATCATATCCCTTATTTGGTATGCAAAGAGATCGGACAAAATAAAGTAATATTGAGATATGGAGAACCCGAAAAGCCCAAACTAAAAGGCTGTCATCTCTCTCTCTTATCTCAAACTCTCTTAGAACCAAAACGAATCAAATCACTTCTCTTTAGATCTCTCTCGGACAAAGCTTTTGTAACATCTAAGGAAGAGCCACGAGTACTCAACGTCCTTGAAGCTTTAAAACAAACCTATCACGACCTACAAGCCAGCTCCGACGACTCTAACTCATCCGCCATTAAAGCTCTGCTCGAGCTCGAGACAGAGTCCGAGACCATTCTCTCCAAAGACCCAAATCTCTCAACTCTCTCTCAACACCTTCTCAAATGCTAGTTTTTCTATTGGAAAATTGTGCAGAGATGAAGTCGTTGAAAGTGAGAAGAAAGAGCAGTGATCGGATAAATATTAATCTCATTGAGTTGGAGAGGATTATTTTGTCCTATCCTAATAGGATAAAATTAAATGTGGGATTAAATAGTCCCAAGTTGTTTGGATTTACCAATTATAGAATTGAATTAAAAATGGTCCAATCTTAATCTATTCCCAAGCAACAAACATACCCCTAGGAGTATTGAAAGTTTCGGTCCATCAGCCCAATTGAAAGATGGGTCCAATGGATAGACACTTGAGTATTAACCACTCAGACATTCTTTCTCCCCTATAATTAGTTGAGCAAACTTCATTTATGAGGTACGCATTCATTGTCGATTTTTCTCTTATGAACATACACGTTGAGTATATTTTGAATATATCAATAAATATTACTAAATTTTTATAGTGTTAGTAACATAACTTCAATCATAATAATACATATGGTAAAATGTAGTGATATTTATTAGCGTACTTAAAATATACTCAAGGTGTATATTCATAGATAAAAATTTACATTTGTTGGATACCATCTTGTCATCTCTCTAAGATTTGGTACTAACTTTAGCATCGGAATATAAACACGACAACCAATCGACTCTCCTGATATCTATTTTCTCTTGTTTCAGGCATAGGTACCGCACGAAACCAATATAACAGCCCAAGCGACCTTTCATTCGAAACACCCTTTTACCCAACATTAATAGACCCCAATTTCTTTTAATGAAAAACTGAATACGTATTATATTGTAAAATGGGGTCTACAATTCAATAAAAAAAAAAGATGGAAGTCACGGACATATTCAATTGAATTTCAATCAGCACAAAAGTTCTAAACAACTAAAATTGCTTATTGATAAGGTTAATTTTAAATTTTTAATGCACAGAAAAGTGAATTGTTTTCTGTATTATAATTTCTATTTCTATTTCACCATATACTTTTACTGTTGATATCACTCATCCACAGAAAATGATAATGATGGTTCATGAAGAAACCCCTGCCCCCAAGACAATCTGCAAAGAGCAGTTCACCAAACAAATTCCAATTAAAATCCTTACTCTATGTGAATATTAGATAAATTTATAATCAACACAAAGATCTGGTACGAGATAGACATGACGCCGGTTCCAGTTCCGGTTTCGGGAGAACTAGATAACCTCCCTTAGAGTGGTTCTGGTTCTGGTTCTGGTTCTGTTTTCGATTCCACGATTCGGATTCCGATTCCGGTTCTGATTCCACGTTTCGGTCTGGTTTTGCCGGTTCCGACAGTTCGGAATCGGTTTTTATTTTTTTAATTTTTTTTATAAAAAAAAAAAAACAACTCAATCACCTCCCTACATCTACCCACCTACTGTTGGATATGGCTCGAATTTCCAATGGTTACCAAACGAGATTCACCAATGCGAAGACTTCCTGGAGACGTGAGACACGTTTGGAAGTATGAGATCGAGTTTGAGGGAGGCTTGAAGACCGAAGAAGAACTGAAGAAACGAATTCTGAAGAGAACTGCTACGTGGACCGTGCTGCGGACACGTGCATAGGGAGCGGTACAGACAGCGGTACATTCCAGTGAGTGGGGCGCGGTGCAGACCGCGGCGGAGGCAAAGACACCAACCGCGGTATTCTGAGCGGTGGACATCAGTAACTTTCCGCGGTCCAGGTCGCGGGTGGCCAACCTCGACCCAGACCGCGGTAATGACGGATTTTGCCCAGATCAGGAATGTTGGCAATAAAGGAAAGGTTTTCTTCAGGAAGTTCTTATGTTTATTGAAATAGGAAAGTCTTATGCTTAAAAGAAAAGGATTTCTCCTTTACAAGATAACTTGTCATAAATAGAAAATATTATTTATGTGAAACAAGGAAATCTTGTACGTATAGGAGAAGGATTTCCTTGTTGAATTAACTCTCTGTAATTCATATAAATATACCATAATAGCTAGGCTATTGTAGGTGGAGCAAATTAGCAATTAATTAGAGAGATCTCAAAGAGAGCATTGGATGTAATTGGGTTTGGGGTTAGAGAGAGAAAAATCCTGAGAGTGAAGTTGTAACAATTTTCTTCATAGTGGATTGATTTCTTGTCGTCCTGACGGCCGTGGTTTTTTCCCGATTTGGGTTTCCACGTAAAAACTCTTGTGTTGTGTGTTTGGAATTATTTTCTTCTTCATCTGAATTCTTTTGCTATTGTTTGTTTGTGTTCTATCTTGCAACGCTTCCGCGTAGTGACGTTTGTGCGCTAACACCTACGTGACCCAACCCTAAATTCCCAATCCCTGATCACCTTCATCAGTTCAAACTTCATGTTTCATCAGAATATATCACACACACACACACCAAGTACACCACCAATCAAACCAATCAAAACTCAAACACACACACACCACCACCACAAACTCAATCAAACCGGTCAAAACTCAAACACACACAATTCACCCCCAATCTCATCTTTCTCTCGTTCGATCCAAGCAAGAAGAAGAAGAAAGAAGAAAGAAGAAAGAAGAAGGAACTGAGGAAAAGGAAGAAGAAAGAAGAAGATGATCTATCCAAGGGAACTAGGGAAGCTGACGATGGCTGAACCGTCGAAAGAAGAAAATGGTAGCTTGATGGAGTGGTGGGTGAGTGGGTTATAGGTGATTTGTGATTTGGGGTTGATTTGTGTGTGTGAGATATATATATATATATATATATATATATATATGAAGGTGAGGACTGTGAAGATGTGAGGTGATGATCAAAATATCAAATCAGATTCAGATCTGGTTTTTAAATAAATAATATATATATATATATATATGTGTGTGTGTGTGTGTGTGTGTGTGTGTGTGTGTTAGAACAGCCAGTTTTATTCTGGTTCGAACCGACGGTTCCTCAAAAATTGGAATCGGAATCAGAACCACCCGGTTACCAGTTTCCGATTCGGTTCTGGTTTTTCCGGTTCGGTTCGCCAGTTCGAACCGAACCGGCACCATGTCTAGTACGAGAAAATAAAGTACGTTCACCAAACAAATGCACAATTGTTTTAGTTTTTAAAATTTATATATATATATATATATATATATATTGTAATTCAATATTAAATTTGATTATAATAAAAAAAATTGTATTATATAAATAATTTTTTGTTTTCTAAAAAGAGAAGAATCTTCTCCTTTGAGAATAATAAAAAAAAGAAAGTGTTCAATTGGAACATGAAAACGTGACTTAATTGGTCCTAGTTACTCTTCGGGACGGAGTGGAAGAAGGGAGGAGATTATCGAACGAGGAAAAGGACCCGATGACTTCGAAAGAATTGAACGAGGAGCCGTATGAGGCGAAAATCTCATGTACGGTTCTGTAGAGTGGCAGTAAGGGTGACTTATCTGTCAACTTTTCCACTATCACCCCCAAACTCTGCCTTACGTAAAGTTGCCAGAGTATGGTGTTGACACGTGATATGTTTTTTATTTAAAAAAACATACCCTTTAAACGGTTAAATTTAATTGATGGTTGACTAGTAAAGAGACTTAAATGATCTATATGAAAATTTAGAGACCATAGCAAAGAGACCATAGTTTTCCAAAAATGCAAACACCATTAAAAAAATGATACACAGAAAAAATCTTAGTGATCAAGCTGTAAATTATCTATAAAATTACTAAACATGCATACAACTTTTGAGTTTTGAGAATCACAGTGCTAAAACATAATTAACCAAATATTTATCCAATTTAAAATTAAAAATAATTATTTGAAATACTACAATAATCGTATCATATCATATATCATATATAATTACATAATAATAGCTTTTTTCTTACTTTTGATGTGATTACGACATGTGTCCTTCATTAAACGTTATTATTATTTTTATTATATATAATAATCATATATAATCATATATCGTATATCATAAATAATAATATAATAATAGACTTTTTTTTTTACTTTTAAATTGGTTGAGATACGTGGCAATCATAAATGTTATTAATATTTTTAAATATATAATATAATAATATCATATATCACATATATTATATATCATATATCATATCATATATAATCATAATAATAACGTATCACATATATCATGTATCACATATATCATATATAATCATATATCATATATCATATAATAATAATAAACATTTTTTCTACTTTTGATGTGGTTGAGACACGTGACAATTATAAATGTTATTAATTTTTTGTTTTTTTATTTTTTTTTTCAATATGTCGTATTATATATAATTATATATCATATATCTATATAATATCATATATTATATAATCATGTATAATCATTTATAAAATAGTTTTTAACAACTTTTCATGAAATAAGAATATATAATAGTAAGATATTATATTATGAAATATATAATATATTTAATTATATATTTTATGCATTTTATTTTAAATCATATTATTTAATATGATTAATTTCAATTTAATTTTTGAGATTTAGTTTCAAGTTTGTATTTAACTTTTGCTTTTTCCAATATAATAATATTATTTCAAATGAAATTTATGTGCTTTTGCTTCAAAATAAAGATTAATTTTAATGTAACAATTTCATTTTATCAAGATAAAAATGCTCATATTTATTAAATTTAAATTCAATATAACATTTCCATTTTTAAGATGAAATGAATAAGATTTATTTAATGTAATATATGTGTTTTAATTAATTGCAATGTAACCTTTCCTTCTTCTTTTTTTAGGATGAAATGAATAAGAATAATTTTAATGTAATTTATGTCTTTTGATTCTACAATAACCTTTTGCATTCTTTGCATTCATTCTAGCCTATTTCTCACCATCTCTTTAGGTTATTCATTTACTATTTACAAGTGAAAATCAAATCACCATGTATTCTTCGTTTTTTTTTTCACTATGTTTGCCTTCATATTTATATGTTTCTACATGTATCCACCCACACATAACTTTTTTGTTCATATATCATTTAATACTTTTCTTTTCCATTTAATATATTTTTTTTAAATATTCAATTTTACCAGGTTTAAAGTGAAATATCTATTAGATTTGTTTTTCATATCTTATATGTTGAAAGTGTTATTAGATTTTTGTCTTTTCATCATTTCTCTTATAATAATATGACTTATATTGCAGGACTTAAGACAAGATTTTACCGGTTTGAAGTACAAGCAATTTTCTCATTCATCTCTTTCTTTGTGTGTGTATATTTAGTTTGTTTTCTATATTTTTGTTGTTAATTACCTTATGTTAAACTCAATTTTTTTTTCTCTTTGCAGGAATTTTGACTTTTGAAGAGGAAAGATATCAAAAGTAGCTATGATAATTAAATCTGGGAATTTTTTTTTTGTTCTAAACACAACAATACAAAGAACGAAATATGAATTGATTATCAGTTCTATAATTCCAATGAACCCTTAATATTTTTTATCTACGGTTACTGTTAATTTATATAAAATGTTATAGTTTACTTTTTTCCTTTCAATTTTAATGTTGGTAATTTAATTTCTACCCTACCAAATGTTAATTGCATTATATTAGGATACCAGGTCAAATTTAATTTGTTGATAACAATTTCCCAAATTAATTCAAGAAAAACTGCATTTAAAGGGAAAATAAATATTTAAAAGTAATTAAATATATATTTTAGTCTTTTTCAATTCTTTGTAGTATTTATTTTTATATAATTATTATAATAAAAAAATAGCTTCTTTTCATGAGGAAGCGACATGTGTCATATATTTAATGTTATTATTATGTTTTTTTTTAATTTTGTTTATCTATTTTATATTATTAACATGTCATATTATAATAATCATATAAAAATAGCATCTTCTCATAAGTAAACATGTGTTATTTATTTAATGTTATTATTATATTTTTTTATTTTCTTTATCTATTTAATATTATTAATAAATCATATCATATTATTAATATTACATATATATATATATACCATATTATATTATCGTATCATATATAATCATATAAAAATAGCTTCATGTGTTATTCATTAATGCCCTTATATTTTCTTTTTGAGAAAAAAAATTATAAGAGATATTATACAATATATCATAAATAATAATAATATATGATATTATATAGTCATGTGTATAATCATTTATGAGATATTATTAACATTTTTTATAAAATAAGATTATACAATAATAAAATATAATATTATAATAAAATATTATATTATGAGATATATAATATTTTTAATCAAATATATTATTAATATAATTTATTCATATCATTTAATGTGATTAATTTCAATTTAATTTTTGAAATTTGATTTCAAGTTTGTTTTTAACTTTTGCTTTTCTCAATTTAATAAGATTATTTTAAATGAAATTTATGTGCTTTATCTTAAAAAAAGATTAATTTTAATATAACATTTTTATTTTATTAAGATGAAAATGCTCATATTTATTAAAATTAATTTAATGTAACCTTTCTTTTTTTTAAGATGAAATGAATAAGACTAATTTTAATGTAATTTATGTGTTTTCATTAATTTCAATGTAACATTTCCATTTTTAAAGATGAAATGAATACAATTAATTTTAATGTAATTATATGTTTTGATTAATTTCAATGTAATCTTTCCATTTTTTAAACGAAATGAATAAGATTAATTTTAATATAATTTATGTGTTTCGATTCCACCATAACATTTTGGCATTCATTCTAGCTCATTTCATTTTTCTCTGCATCTCTCTCGGTAATTCATCTAAATATAAGTGAAAATCAAATCAAACTCATGTGTTCTTCATTTTGTTTTTTTTCAATATGATTGCCTTCGTATTTGTATGTTTTACATGTATCCACTCACACATATATGTATGTCATTTTATATTTTTTCTTCTTCATTTTAACATTTTTTTTTTAATATTCAATTTTATGGGGATTAAAGTGAAGTGTCTATTAGAATTTTTTTTTTATTATCTTATATGTTGAAGTAGAGTATATATTATTTATTAGATTTTCTGTCTTACTATCTTATAGTTTCTAACTATAATAAAATATTTTTAACAAAGCAAGTGTATCGTATGGGTTGACACACTAGTAATATAATAATAATAAACATTTTTTTACTTTGATGTGGTTGCGACACGTGGCAGTTATAAATGTTATTAATTTTTTATCTTTTTAAATATATATATATATATATATATATATGTATTTTCCTACTTTTTATATGGTTATAACACGTGTCATTTATTAAATTTTATTATTATTTTATTATTTTTATTATGTATAATAATAATTATATATCATATAATAGTATATAATATATATTATAAAAGCTTATATAAACATATATAATCACTCATATATCATATATCATATAATAAAAATAGCTACTTTTCATGTGGAAGTGTCATATGGTATTATTTAATGTTCGTATTAAATATTTATTTTTAATAATCATAATATCATATATAGTTACTTGTCATGTGAGAGTGACATGTGTTATTGTTTAAGTAATTAATTAATTATATATCATATAATAAAAAAAAGGTTCTTTTCATCTCCTATAATCACCATCCATTTTTTGTAATATATAATCATATTATAATTGTTTATTAATAATATTTTAAGTTACACCTTAAAATACTTTATATACACTTAATAAAAATAACTACATTGCATGAATGAGTGGTATTATTGGTCTCTTAATGGTTATTATCATGATTATTGGTCTCTTAATGGTTATAATTATCATAATCAATAATACTAAAAACTCATCATATTCTTTTTTAAATATAGATACATGCACTGGTGCTCTCTTATCGGTTATTATCATGATTAATAATAAAACACCAGAATCCCATCATATTCTCTTTTAAATCAAACTTTAAATTTAGACAATTAAATCACATAATCACAATATGTCAATCACAATCTTTACCCAAAAACCCTCCCCTCTCTTTCAATTTTCTCTATAAAAACCAACAAAAAATCTCACATTTTCTCCATCTCATTCCATTGGCTCTCACACACATACAAACTCAAAACACCCAAAAGGTGGGAAATTTGATTGCATTGGGTGATGATAAAATGTTTAGGTGGTGAGAAAATTATTTCTACGGCTTTTTTGATATATTAATTTTATTATTTACTTGAATAATTTCAACCTTAGTTTTTGTTTTTTTTGTTCAATTTACGATGATTCAAAAAGTCCTACACAATTCTCAGGCATCATTTTCCTATCAAAATGAAGCATCTATATCTGTTTTTGAGTTCAAACACTTTAGAAGTAAAAAAAATACTTTTGGATTGATTATTGTTGTATCATATTTTTGTTTCTTTATCATGTTTGTTTTGATCAGCAAAACTTGAAACATGAATTTCAAACATCGACGAAATTAGATTTTCAAGTAGATGTCCATTATAGTGTTCCAGCTACGGCTTCGATTTCATTGTAAGTTGAATTTAGAAATATCGTATTATTTGTTGATATTTTTAAGGTTTTGCCTAAATTTGACTTTTTACATACATATGCTAAATTCTTTTTTTTTTTGGGAAACGGTTAAATATTCTGTGTTTATCACATTGCAGGGATGGAAGAATTAAAGTTATTGATTGTGATTGCATTGAAGGACTTCTCATGTCTCCAAAGAAATTGTCTTTCAAAAACTTGGAGCTCCGATAAAAGTAGTAGTTGGTAACTTTTAGTTTTGATTTCGATGTTAAACATGTAATTATTGTTATTATTTTAATGGAAAAAATAGACTAATGAATCGAATTCATAATTTCTTGAAACAAATTATATTATTATATATTATAACAATTAATAACTAATTAAAAAGCAATTGGTTGCATACACTTATCAAAGCATCTTTTAAATCCAATGACCCATATACAAAGAACTGATATATTTTATATTAGTTCGAATTTACAATAAAAAGAATGATTATAAAGATGGATGAAAGATTATTTATTGATGAAATGAATATAAAACGTTTTGGTAATGAGAAGATGCGGATTTCAATCTTGTGAGCAAAAATAAAATAAAATTTTAGAATTATTTTTAATTAATTATGAGATAGAAAATGTCAGTAGGGGAATGTTATCATAATTTAATTAATTTTAGAATTGATTAAGTGAATTTAATCATTATCCCATTATTTATGGGTTACCTCTTAAATTTTCATTTATGACATTAATTAATAATTTATGCCCAAGGTTGAGCCCTAGACCCCTTGCTATTCATGTTAAAATTCTTATTAATTATTTTTTAAAGTATTATTAATTATATATATATATATATATATTATAAGATGTGATAAGTTCTAAAGATAAATCATAAATTCTTATTAATTAGTTATCTATATACAAATATCTTTATATATATATATTATAATATTTAATAAGTTCAAAAGAATAAAAAAAACATAAATTCTTATCAATTAGTTTTTTTATTAATGTGTTATGAATTAGTTATCATATATATATATTTGTATGTTATAATAATTAGTTTTTTCAGTATATGATCGCTTGTAATGTTTTTTCTCTCTAATCAATCCAATTTTATCAAAATTATAATAATTGGTAAATTCAAAAATCCTTATAAATCTTTTTTTATTAGTTTTATTTTAAATATTGTTCATTAGTTATGTATAATTTTTTAAGATCTACTTAATATGACTGGTGTACAAAGTTCTTTAAAGGAGGTTCAATTGCTTTTAAAATTCAATAAGTATCACATGATAACTTAAATAATAGAAATATTTCAGATTTCATTTGACAAAAACCTATACAAAAGATTAATCATATCATAGCAAATTTGGAATAGATTATACATTTTTTTAGTATTTTAAATAACTTTTTAACAAAACAAGTGCATCGCATGTGTTACCACACTAATACTATATTACTTTTAGTTTCCTGTCACTTGATAAGGACCAAAAATTTATTATTATAAACTATTCATATTCATTCTTCTATAACATCAATGCACGCCTTTTGCCTTTGAAAAGTAATTATAATTTTCTTATTTAACTTTTCAATCCTTAATATGTGCCCTTAATATTTTTCTTAATTCATTCATATCGTTAGGGGTCGTTTGTTTTTTTCACTTAAGACTTTAATGGGTCTAAATTGAACTCATTAAGTTGTTTTGTTTGTTTTTTTAAGTGGTCAAACAACTTAAAAATATCAAAAAACAACTTAAATTAAAAAGTAATAAAAGTAAGAAATCATGACTTTTAACTTAATTCCAAATCACTAGATTGCAATTAAAATATTCTCTTCAAAGTCTATCTTCCAAAAAATTATATATTTCCAAATTTATCTTAATTTGATATGGTATAAATTTTTTTCTTTTAATATATTTCTTATTTAAACAGGTTTTAGAAAGGAAAAAAAAAACATAATTACTTCTCATAATGAAAATTTTCAGAGATTGAACAATTGAATTTCTCTCCTGCCAAATTCCGGTAAGAACTCTTTATTTTTTTTATCTAACTATTCGTATAGTACTCAATAAATTTGTCTATCATATTGAGTAGATTTCGTGGCTTGAAGATGTTATAGAATTGTTGTATATGAAAAATTTAAGAACTTTTTTTTTATTTGGTTTCCGGTGCATATGATCCAGGAAACCAAAAAAAACAAAAATGGTTTCATGAATTATATTCACCAGAAAGGTGGACAATATACAAAATTGAACTTGAACTTGAACTTTTTTTTTACAATAAATTTAACTTAAACTTTGTTTGCAGAACATGTAAAATTATATTATTTGATTAATTTTTTATTTTGTTAAATTGAATTTTGTTTGCAAAAAAAATAAAAATAAACATACAAAATGTTATAAAGAATATGCATATTAAATTACTTCTTTTAATTAATATAGGTATATATGTAAAATTACGTATTTTCAGATAATTTTATTTTTAAAAAACAAACATGTTGACAATACATTCAGATGTGAGAAAAAAAAAACATGTCATTCAGATCCAAATTTTTCAGGAGTGTTCAGTATTCAGACAAAAAAACAAACGACCCCTTAATGCTATGTTTCTTATTATTATTATTATTTTAATTCATGTTACTTCTTTTTAATTTATGTTACTTCAATAGTTATTTGACAGTGTGCGTGTTTTTTTTTTTTTTTTTTCAACTACAAAAGAGAGGCAAACCCATTGGCTTTAACCAGCTTAGGACTACTTTGTAAGCCCTAAAACTGTAAAAATCTTATTACTCTATTACATGTACTATTTAAATGGAAAACGTAGCAAAACTTAAAGATGCTACTGAACATGAATATACAGATTTCACATTAGCATTTGATCAGTTTTGTTGACTGAGAATGAGTCTTACATGGAAATTTCAAAATAAAACCCGAATCCATGCACGACACATCAATGTATCTCCCTCCTATCATCTTTAATGAAACTCTGGTTGAAGTAAAACAAAAAACAAAAATCTAAGGGGAGACTCAAGAGGATGAAAAGTATACCTCGATTGCCTCATCTACATAAATTAAGAACATCGAAAGGTTACAAGAACAGGCAACAGCGGCATTCTTCAAGGTTCTAGCCACTCACTGCAGCCAGGAACTTCCTCTTGGTCGCTGCCTCTTCTTGCAAGACAACCACGTCTCTCACCTTGTCGAACAGCTCCTCCAGCTGATCCACACCAAACCTTTGATAGTCCAGAGGTTTCTTGTATCGTTGATGGTATACTGCCTCAAAAGAACCCAAGAAAATCCGACAAGAATAGCTCACTAGAATCTCTTGCAGCTCAAACTTGAACTGCTTGAGATCAGGGTCATCAATCTCACAGAGACTCTCCATCCCCATGTTAGTTTTCCCTTGGTTCTTCACCTCATCATGTTCCTCAACAACCGGTCGTTCATCATCTGAGAAATCATCTGACGAGCCAACACCGCAAGTAACATTGATACTCTCTTCCTGAGTACCCTTTCCTTTGTTATCCTTCCTTTGCAGAATTACAGGAATCGTACTTGGACCTGCTTTCCAGTTTCGAAGGTAGACAAATTTCTTTTGGCCTCTCCCATCTACTATCATTGAATCACCCATCTTCTTGAAAAGATTTACCAGCTTGTATGCCCCATATTCTGACACATAAAGAGGTCTTCCAAACAGCTTCTGATACTCTGCAGGAACACGGATAAGCGGCAGGCATCCTCCAAACATTTCAAGTAACTTCATCAGCTGCCCCCTCAGGCCATTAATATCTCCAGGCTGAACCCACATGGTAGAATCATTTTGATCACCATAAGAAACTGGACCTGCTGAAGTTTCATTCAAACCAGGTGGAAGACTTTGAGTCCGTAAAGTTCCAGGAAAGTTTTCATATAGAGACTGTGACACAATGGAGAAATCTCTTGATTTATAATAGCTTTGTGAGATTCCCCTGTAAACAATCGCTTCTTCTTCATTTAATGCATCTATGTTGTCATTAATATGGCACCCCATAAAATACCCAGCCATATCAGCTAATCCTCCACGAGGAGGCATCAAAGCCTTTATAGGTGGCACAAAGCCTTCACCTCGAGCCACACTGGGCCAGTCCCAGACAAACTTACCAGCGTTGCAAAGAGCGGAAGAAACACCCACTCCAGAAGGAATGACAAGAATCACTGTATACCCACGTTGACCAAGTATGTGAAGGGCTGGAGAAAAATCAACGTCCCCTGAGATCAGCATGATTGAAGAAGGCGGACGATTGTCAAGGGCAAACAGGAACATGTCAACCAAGATAGCCTTGTCAGCCGCATCCTTTCTCCCATTTGGAACATCGATGAGTTTGACACCGGTTCTTTGGCACCCCTCTCTGAGTCGTCTGGGAAAGGCATTAAAATCCCCATAAGCAGAGAACATCATAACAGCCCCTTTAATTACAGGGTGCACCTGCAAAGCCATTCTTATATTGCCAGCTACGTCTTCAGGTCGGACATCACTTGGCACAGGGCAGTTCTCAATGTCCCAAAGGATAGCCACAGTACCATCTGAGGAGGTCCGATTTTGCAGGTTCAAGGAAGATTGAAGCGTATCCATGTTTGGATCTGCCATATGAGTTACCCTCTGTTCTGAGGAATCTGAAGCAACTATTGATGTTGAAGTATTTAGACTAGCCATCACTCTTTCAGAAAAATGTTAAAGGTTCCTGCACGGGTAAGGGAAAAATATACAAGTAAACAACGGAATAGATAAGTAAACAACATAAAGGTAACTCCTCAAAAGTATAATAATCATAGTAGACACAGTGAAGCTAGAGTTGCATATATGAAAAAGAAAGAAGACACCGGCCACGATATCTTAAGAAGCACAATAATAAACTATTCACTTAAAAGGGTTCATATTTCTACACAACAAAAAAGCTAGCTGGTATTCTACACAATAACATAACAACATTGCTCAAAACCATATTAATATTGCAAGACCAAAAACCAAGGAAAGAAAAGGGTAGAGATCTTTGCCAAGCGCTCTAACAAGTTAACAGTGCAGACAAAGATACATATGTTTTCAGAAAACTTAGGAAATTAATACATCTTAAAAAAATTAACCATGGTGCATTTGAAAAGGATTGGTATCGCCATAACATATATTTTGGGTAAGATGAATAAAAGAACTAGCAAAATTACAAGTTTAATTTGGACCATATTTCTATTCTAAATCCTGTGATGACCATGTTTCACTCTAAAATCCCATTGTCCAAAAGGCTAGAATTATAGCAAACGATGTTGCCAACAAAATTTGAGTAAGCAGGATGAAGCGGTATGTGTTCAAAACATACCTAACATGTTTGAGTGAAATCTGAGATTGGCTATAGATGCCATTTATTGGGGTCAGAATTACAAATATTGAGATAACTTGACCATTGCACAAATATGAATCACAAAATAATTTGAGGGACTATGACAACGAGAGAACCAAAAAGAGCAGAAGATTAAGATTTTTTCAATAATTGACCAACCTAAAATATGGCAAAATAAATCAGACATTGACCTCGAATTTCACCATTGTCCAAAAGCTGAAAATCATCATCATGTTCCATGCAATAATTAGACCAGAATACAGCCCATTTGCTTTGCTTTACTTTCAGGAAGCATATGGAGTCACTAGAGAAGAGGGGTATAACTTATAAGCATTAAAGCAGCCCATTTCAAAGCAAATGGTTTGAAATCATCAAATCGTTGAAATAATTCAAAATTTCCATTAACTAACCACGTGTAATCAGGGAATATAAACAGTCATAAAAGTTCAATGTATTGGGTTTAATCCAAGTAAGGAAGAAGAATAAGAAGATATGAGCAGGTCCTAGTGTATCTGTCTTATGAATTTTGATAATAACACACAAACTCTTGCAAAAGGCAAAGCCAACAACATTACCTAAAAAAAAAAAAATTCAAGCGAAGCAATTTCGTAATTTCCTTCCTTCCTGCATCTTAAAGAAGATGTGGCCTTCAGATCAAACATCAATGACTGATTTTTTTTATGCAGGCACCAACAATTTAAAAAACCAAGTTCCTTTCAGAATTGAGTTTAAATCTAACAATTAAAAAAACTAAGTTCCTTTCAGAACTGAGTTTAAATCTAACACCAAGAAAAGACCTCAACAAATTAGAAAGCGCCTCTAAAGTTCATCATTCTTCACAAATGACAAAACACAATTCTTTGAAAAAAACATTTTAAATTCCATTTGTCCTGAACTTTAAGCTTTTACTTCTTTGATTATAAAGGGTATACATTAGATTAAGTATGGCAACCCTATTGGAATTTAAACTTTATCTTTTGTGAGTGTTTGTATCCCCACCAACCCCACAAAAGATAAAGAAGAAAATAATGGTTGGTTTATTAATCCAATTGACTAAAAGCAGAGAAAATAAATAAAATCCCAGAAATCAAAAGCTTAATTCCAGCAACCAAAGAAACAACGACAATCCAGATATAATTCCACTTAAAAAAAACAACAAAAATAATTACTAAGGCAAGAGAACAAGAAAGAGTACCTTATCTTGAAACCACCATCTTCTCTTCAAATTACGTTATTGTCACCAGAAATTAAGACACCCCAGATCCTGAATCGCGACCAGTGATCAAAAGATCTAATCAATATCAAATAAAAATAATCCAAATTCAAAACCCAGAAACCATAGCAAAGAAAATCGAAATTTAAAAAAAAAAAAAAAAAAAAGTGGGTTCTCATCAGTCAAGAGAGAGAGACCTGATGACGAAGAAGCTTTATGGTGATTGATGACGGTGGTGGTTGTTCTGGAGATTTTCAGCAAAATCTGGGTATTAAACAAAACTGTAAACGAAACAAAAAAATAAAAAAATCGTTTACTTTCGTACTAGTCTCTCTGTAAACGAAACAAAAAAAAAATCGTTTACTTTCGTACTAGTCTCTCTGTTTCTGCTCTGCTTCCTGAGTGACTCCGCTTGGAGATGGAGTCGTGTGTGCTGAGTTTTTAGTGGCTGACGACTAGATGTAACATTGTATTTTAAAAAAAAAAGCAATCTTAACCGACATTTGAAATCACAATGATGAATATTGTACGATCATGCTCTGTTTATAGAAAACAAAGAAATCCTTTTTTTTTTATAAACCTAACTTATTGTATGCAGAGAGAGCTTGATGGGCGGTGGGATTTTGCTTTTGTTCTACACTTCTACTCTATTAATTATCAACATTAAGGCGTGTAATGTATTGTATTATTTTAATATATTTTAATTGTCTAAAAAAATATTTTTTTTTTTCTTTTTTCAAATATGAAATCTTAATGTAATATGTATTATATTGTTAATATTTGTTTATAATTTTAAAATTATATAGGAAATATTTATTTTATTTATAAAAATATTATTTATTTAAATTTTTTGTTTTAATTAAAAATAACTATTTATTGATTTTTTTATATAAAATTATTTATTTATTTATTCATTCATAATAAATATATTTAAAATTAATTATTAACTATTTTTTTATAAATATTATATTTTAATAATATGATAAAATACAATAAAATCATAGGAATAATTTAATACGTTACAGTCTCACACCAAACACAGATTTATATTAAAAGATAATATAGTCCAATCCAATACGATGTACCAAACAAATCAAATCATTAATTTTATATAAATTATATGGTCTTTAATATAAATATTAACCGGATAAAATTGGCTCGGTAATATATAGTCGCACTCGTGGTTTCAAGTCGCATCCCACACCAAATCCCACCACCCCTTTAAAAGAGCCTAGATTAGTTTTGATAAAAAAAAAAAAAAAAAATGGGTAGGCTTATCTAGATTCACTCTTGCCTCCTAAACCTGAACTACCCATTTTTTGGTTCCCAAATTTTTGTTCACGTGAAAGTCGCGTGGTCAAGAACAAAACAAATGACAAACAGTTCAAACAACAAGATGGCTTTAAAAATCCGAATTCAAAACCATTTCTGAATTGTCTACGAAAAAAACTTAATCAACCAGCAACGTGCTATATACCAATTAGGTACTTAGATAGAAAAGAATTAATATCAGAGATTTAGAAAAAAAAAAAAAAGATTAGATAAACAAGCAACTAATGTGAGTGGTGCAATCCATTATATATTGTGCAACAAAAAACATAACCACCGATTAAGACCACAAATACAACTAATTAACTTATTTGGCAAAGCTAACAACTTAACAAATAATAGTAGAATAATCTGACCAGGTCAAGTACCTAAGCCATGCATACATCACAACGTTGGAAAATTCTGGAAGAACCTGAGTACAAGTGAGATGATTCAACTTTCAACACTGTTTTGATTTATTATTGATCACATATCATTATATTATTGCATAGACATAAGAATATGCTATCTGAACACCAAAAAGTAGCATGAACAATCAACGACACATTTACAAAAACAATGTCACTGCAGCATGATTTTTTCCAAGATGGAAGATCATGATAAAACCACTAAACAAATTCAGCAACTATGGTGATAATAAGCAAGCAACACTCTTTTAAAGAATTTACAGATAACGTTTCGATAGCTCAATTGGAAAATTCAATACAAAACTTAAGATTTATCTGAAAAATATGTTGACTGGAAGTCTGGAATCTTGTTTATGACTGCAGAACCCTCTCAATGGCAGAAATATAGAACTCCTTTGGCATGGTTCCAACCACGGACTCGCGTTTCTCTCCATTCTTAAACAGCAAAACCACAGGTACAGCCTTGATTTCATAGTCCTCAGCAATTGCCAAGTCATTGTCTGTGTTGAGCATAAAGCATTTAACTCTCCCAGAATACTCTCCCGCAATCTCATCAATCACCCGATGGACCATCCTGCACGGTCCACACCAACTTGCATAGAATTCAACGAGAACGGGGGCATCACTATTCAGAATCGACTTTGCCCATGAGTCTTTAGTAACCACTGCAGCTGCATATCCAACATAATGCAATTAAGAGGCATCCAACTTCTTTACTCCACATACCATACCTACCTTATAACTAGGAATGATAACCCTACAATACAGGCCGAGAAGCAATTATTTGTACTATACAAAAAAGACTCCTAACATATGTTCCGATAAGAAGTCTTCTGACTGATTTAGAATATAATGTCCGTGATACTCTAGTGTACATGTTACTATTGTTTGTATTTAACTTTTAGTTTTATGTTCTTCTGTTTTACAAAGAAAATACTTCCATGCTATGTTAAGAACCTATATTCACTCCTCCATCAGGTACTATTTTCAGAATTTGTGAATAAGTTACTAATGTAGTATGTTTTTAAAGACCACCAAGTTTTAATTTCTGTTTTTGTTTTCTGTAACACGTTCCACCTCCAATTTTTCCTAAAATATTCTTTCCCTTGCTTAAGATATTTGATATTCTGAGAAAAAGAAAATAAGGCAATTCAAAAGTGCGTTGAAACTAAGGAGAACATTCCATAGCATCAAATGTTCCTTCCTTCTTTTGTCAAAATTCTTTAATTGAGCATAACAATATATGATAGGAAGTGATTCACAACAGAAACTATGGGAAAGTGTTAAGAATGAAGACAGCGGAACAATACTATCAACCGCATTCTAGAATCAATAATCAACAATCCAAACAAGAAATCCCAATTTGACACAATTGCTTGCATGCCATGATCCCTCCATATATAAAATAGTTGTATATACAATACAAAAGCATTTAGCATATCTTAACCAGCAAGCAATTCTATTGATAGATTATAGATATATGACAAGTTTTCAAATATAAAACTTTCACAAAAAGGAGCCAACAAAACTTATCATAACAAAGATTCCAGCAAAACATGTATTTTACAAAGTTTTATATTCAAGAAAGCAACTGTTATGTAGTTCATGGTAAGGTTCATTCATCTAACATTTTTATTTAAATTTTAATCTTTAAAATTTAAAAAAAATTGTGTTTCCATGTAATTTTCCAATTTCAAGGAAACACTTCAATAACCACAATCTTTTCAGTGTAACAAGCCCATCAGTATCATGATGCTCAGTTATATAGAATTTATATGTCATATATTCAGTGAATAATCAAAGTTGCTGTGGAGGAAAAGTTAAAAGCATCAAATATCACAGATCCAGTCAATTTTTAACAATCTCTATATATTAATGACACCTTACCCAACCAAATAAACAAATAAACAGACAAAAAAGCAAACAATAAAATTGAAACAATATTCACTTGACCAATAAAAGTGAAAGGCAGAAAGAGCTACTGGAAACAATTAACAAAAAATCCTTGTCTGAAAAATTTTATTGAATCCGGAAAACTTTTATACTGCAAATACAATTTACAATGATCCATCGGAACAACATTAATCATTTCTCATGCTTAAGAATTTCATTTGCACTAAATTATGAACCCGCCACATCACCAGCAACTAGGGGTAAGCAGGAAATGCCCTCTAAAAAGCTGGTCATCAACAACAATACATCATTCTTCCTTCCACAAGATTTTGTCATTTATAACTAAAGAAAGGGTTCAATGTCAATGCATTAACTTTTCCAATCTAGCTGTTTTGCCACACCACATGAATGGAGCTCTATCATGTAAAATTTAAAAACATCAACAGCAGCTCTTTCACTCGGCATAAATATAGAAGATCAAGTCAATTGTATAAACTTGCAATTGCTTAGCTTCCATTATACTTGCTTAAATAGAGAATATTCTGGTCTCCATGCCACATAACTTACTTAAATTTTAACATTTTTAACTACCCTTCCTGCAATTCTACATAAATGTCAATTCAATAGCATCCAAACCTAGACCAATCTAACACACACTGCAGCTTCACTAGATTGCTAAAACAATTCAGAATTAAAATCCCAATTCACACTTTGTTCCAAAAACCTGCAAATTCGTTTAGCTGAAAAAAAAAGCTTAGATTTTTCATACTGTTAAAGACTAATCAATATCTAGAAACCATTCAAAAAAAAGGAACAAATACCCAGTACAATAAAAGATTAGACGACTGGAATCAAACTACATAACCCTAAAAGAAGAAAGATCAAATCCAAAGGAGAGAGAAAATGGTTACCTCTAGATTCACGCATGCAGAGAATCTTGAAGGGAAGAGATGCGTTTCGAGACTTAAGGGATGGGTTTTGGGAGTGGAAACGAGAGGGAAATGAAAGTGTGTTGAGTTTGTGAGAAGAAAATGAAGAGGAAGAGGAGAGCCGTGGAGTGATTGAATGACAAGAAGAAACAGTAGCAGCAGCCATCAATGTTGAAAAATAAATCGAACCCAGTTAGTTTTTTTTGTTAGATCAAAAGAATATCTATATCAGGTTGGTTGAGAAATGGAAGAAGGAATGGCCGATGGAGGAGGGAGAGAGATAGTTGGGTGGGTTTCGTGTTTGTGCTGGTTGTGTTGTGTCATGTCATGTCATGTGTGTATCAGTGAGTCTCTGCTGTGTCTGTATTACCACAAAAACAAAACAGAGAGGAAGCAGAATCAGCACGTTTTTGTTGATTGTGATTGTGATGGATCTGATAGGGGAACCGTTTTTTTTTTATTTTTTAATATTAAAAAGTCAAAAAGAAGACACACGCTCGGTAGGACTCGAACCTGCAATCGTCTGATTAGAAGTCAGACGCCTTATCCATTAGGCCAACAGCGCTTTACGTTGGTTTTTCAAGTAACAGTAAATTTTTTAATTTTATATTATTTCTCTTTGCAATTAAATGTCAAATTTGAGAGCACTGAGTTGTGAATTGATGATAGTCAAACTTGAAGTTGTTGGCAGGTCAATTGAAGTTTAATTATTGGGTAAAATTTCATGCCACCAAACTTTATTTTACCTCCCTTCTTGTTCTATAAACTTTATCATAAAAGCAATGTTTTTTTCATTTCTTCAAACAAAAGGCAAGAAAATGACAGAATTTTCTCACCTTTTGTGTGTGTGAGAACAGCCCAAGAAGCCAGTTCTTATACAATGTTTAAAGTCCCCAAATATGGGTCAGTAACAAGGAAATTTACAGACAAGAATGCTGGTTCTGGGCACTTAAACGCTTGGGAAATTATTAAGGTCAATCCTTTCGAGTATGACAATTGTTAGCTCTCTATATAATATCAATATACAGACGGTTTGCAATTGTCGGGATCTTGAAGCTTGATTGCTTCAATGGAATCAATGTGAAAGTTTTCATTACATTTATAAAGGAAACACATTTAGAACTAGTGAAAGCAGGCTTTGTATGCATCATACCTGAAGAATCAAATTCTTTCTTATTGAACTTTGTAGAGAATCAGAGTCTACTACGTTTCTCGAATTACATCCTAAACACACCATATTTGGTATCTTCTGTGGGGCGGTTCAGGGAAGCAGAAAGGCAGAAACCGATGACTTTTCTTGTGTCGGATGGATCAATGATTCCATCATCCCAAAGTCTTGCTGTGGAGTAATAGGCACTTCCTTCTGTCTCATAAGCCTCTACAACCTTTGCTTTGAACTTTTCCTCTTCTTCCTTTGTCCACTGCAATACATGACCATGTATGGATGCGAATAAGTAAATGTGCGTGCTTCGGGTATTTGGATGAATATAAGATATAACATCTTTTACTTGGAAGAAAATTAAGTTTACCTGAACTCCTTGCTTTTTCTTGTTGGCCTTTTCTATTTGGGACAGCACACCAGCAGCCTGAATATTGGCAGGAAAGAAAATTACTCAATAATACAACTGATAAATTGTTACACACGGAGTCAAGTAATTTTCATGTTGCGAACTAGTTTTAATAATATGAAAATTCGGTCAGGAAGTCCAGAATCCAGATGTCTATGAAAGCAAGCAAAATTTTCTAAGAGTACAACGAAAACCATATTTCATGATGATCTGAGATGAAGTATTTGTGCAGTAAATGGCAAAGGTACTCATTTTCAAGTGGTCAAAACAACTTATGAGACTTGCCCACTGCTTAAGCACTATAAGCAGTTCACGACATGCACGGAATGTTTTTAAGAAAACTTTTTTATTGACTTGTTCAATCTAAATACCTAAAAAGGATTGAAAATCAAACATGATGTTAATGTAGGTGAACAACACAGAATGGTAATCTAATCTCTACTACAGTGGACAGAGAGAACTATGTTCTCCTAAGAGGTCACAAGCACAACCAAAAATCTAGGCAGATACAAATAATAGACATAAGAAACATAGAAAATATTATTACACGATGATCGACTTCTGCTCACTCATTTCAAATGTAAGGCATGACAATTAATTAAAATGATATTATAAGCAATAAAGTATTGATTTAAGAGACTACCTGAGGACCACCCATCACAGATATTCTGGCATTTGGCCACAAAAACATAAATGTGGGGTTATATGCACGACCACACATTGCATAATTTCCAGCACCAAAACTTCCACCAACAATTATGGTAATTTTTGGTACCTACACAGTGTGATTAGAAAAGGTACAAGTTATTGTTTTTCCCTTTAATTTCTTAATTTCATCTGCAACTCATAATTACAAGCAAAATAATAAAATAATGTGAACAAATCTCCATAGCCAACCTTTGCACAAGAAACTGCCATCACCATTTTTGCTCCAGACTTCGCAATACCATTTGCCTCGGATCTTGACCCAACCTAACCAATATGGTTCCACACCTTTATCAACTTCAGGAATATGCATCTTAACTTATATAACATTATTTCTAAAAGTGGCACGGAAAAGAACAGATTCAAAAAGCTCATAAATTCCTGAGTAAATTGGTTTGCATGCATCTCTCCTTATAAATCTACGGACATGAGCATGTCAGAAAGCTTTTCGTCAACACAGTAACAGAACATGTAGATGGATTACTTACCATAAATCCAGTAATGTTCTGAAGAAAGACCAAAGGAATTTTACGTTGAGTGCAAAGTTCAATGAAATGGGCCCCTTTTAGAGCAGATTCATTGAATAGTATCCCATTGTTTCCAATAATTCCCACAGGTTGACCAAAGATTCTAGCAAAACCTGTCACAAGAGTCTGTATAGAAGCAACTAGGTCAGAAAATTATAATATTACAATGTAAGTTTGTAACACAGCTAAAGAAAAGAATTTGAGTTCTTTAAATGTCCTCACAGTGCCATACAATTTCTTGAATTCATCAAATTCACTTCCATCAACTATTCGAGCAATAACTGATCGGATATCAAACGACTGTTTGAGGTCTGCTGGTGCAATGGAATGAAGCTCCTTTACGTCATATAATGGTTCTTTATATTCAGGATTTATATTTTGAAATCCATTTGTTGTCAACTGTGTCCCAGCCAAGTGCAAGTTCTTGATGATGTTCCTCCCAAGAGAAAGTCCGTGCAGTTCATCTAAAAGAACATACAAAATCACACATGTGAACACCAATGGCAAGCTACAAGCATTGCAATGATCAAAGTATCAAACTAACTTCTGAAGTGGTACATACATAAGATGAGAACACCAGCAGACCAAATTAATTACCTTGAGCAAAATAATCGGAAACACCTGATGTCTTGCAGTGCACAGCAGCACCCCCCAAATCCTCTGCAGAGACTTCCTCTCCTGTAGCAGCCTACTGAAATTTCTCTTTTAGATATAATCTATGTTTTAGAAACATTGATACATAAACAAATACATGCATGTATTTCTTCTTTTGACAATACTTTATAAGAAATTATGAAAGACACGAGTGATCATGAAAAGGATTTATGAATTACTCGATGGACAAATTTGGACACCAGAAGGTCTGGAACTAACCTTTACAAGAGGGGGTCCAGCCAGAAATATCGTACCATTTCCTTTGACCATTACACTTTCATCAGCCATGGCAGGAATATAAGCACCCCCCGCTGTGCAGGAACCTAATACTAATGCAATTTGGGGGATGCCTTCAGCCGACATTATGGCTTGATTATAGAAAATTCTACCAAAATTATCCTTGTCAGGGAACACCTCAGCCTGCTTGGGAAGAAAAGCACCTCCACTATCCACGAGATATATGCATGGTAGTTTGCATTGTGCAGCAATCTCTTGTGCCCTAAGATGCTTCTTAACAGTGATAGGATAATAGGTTCCTCCCTTAACAGTAGGGTCATTAGCCACAAACATACAAAGTCGACCATGCACAGGACCTATTCCAGTGATTATCCCACCAGATGGTAAGGGCTCCCCATATAATTCATGACCTGCAAGCTTCATTCATAGTAATACAAATAAGAACTAACAGCATCACAAATATGCTACTAACATATCCAGCCCGGGAGACTTTTACACCATCATCTACCATGGAAATTAGTGTCATTGTATACTAGTGTGCAACTGGTGTCAATAGAAGTAATGAAATTATGCATAATTCTAGATCAACAATGAAGCTACGATTATATGTCCATGCATCATTGGACAATGATCAGCAGCCTTATGATTCCAACTTTGTGCCAATGAGTCAATAAACAGACTTGCAACTAGCTTCAAGTTTGAAGCAATTATACAATTCCACCTCTACAAAGCAATGTATTTTCCAACATAAACAAACCATTCAATTCACTATCACACCCAAATTCATGCAAATTAACATCGGCACTACAACATTACAATCCCTTGTATTCGAATTCGATCCATACGCCATCACAACTGATCCAAAAATCAATTACAACAAAAAATGCAGCACAAATAACAGAAAGAAAAATCTGAAAACAAAACTAAACTAAACCTGAGAAAGCTCAAGAAAAGAAGAACCCGGGTCGATAAGGCGATCAATCCTTTCTCTGGGTAAAAGCTTGTTCCTGCCCTGGTTCCTCTTCACTGCCTCAACTCCTCCTCCAGCTAGAACCTTTAAAATAAATAACAGAAACTCTAATATACACTGCAACTACACAAAACAACACATGACACAGATATATCACACACGGAGAGACAAGTGTATACTTTTTCGATGTGGGTGTGGAGCTCAGAGATGAGACCTCCGATGACCTGGGAATTTCTTACAAAAGCGTCGGAGTTTCTGTCGAGACCATCGGGTAGGACACCCAGACAGAGATGCCTTGTCTGAAGAAGCTGAAGTGAATTGTTGGACTTTAAAGCTAAAGCTGTTCTCTTGGCTAAAGTCGTCAGCATTTTTTTTTCCGATCTCTGAAGATTGTTTTGTTTTTGAAGTTTTGCTTCTTCTGTGAAGAGTTTGTCTTCGTTTTATATATCTTCTTGGCTTGTTGTTGGTTGTGTGTAATTCATATCTCGTTTACAAGAAAAATAGACAAATGTAATGTGATGATGATTTTAAAAATATATTTTTGCAGAGAATTCAGAATAGATAGCTCTCGAGATTGGAATTGGATAAACATACCGAAATTGATAAATTATAAATTATTGGATGGATAATCCAGGCTGAGTTGGAGTGGAGACGACATTAAAATAAATAAACCTAAAAAATAAAAATAAAAACTATCGTCTTTATTTATTTATTTATTTTGAAAAAAAAATATGAACATATTTTAAATTTATTAAAAGAATAATATATTTTTAAAAATATTTACCGATATGCATATTATTTGATACCCTTGGTGAATTTGGAAAACTTATATTATTTT
The DNA here is from genome assembly GCA_033220585.1 of Dipteronia sinensis. NCBI lineage: Eukaryota > Viridiplantae > Streptophyta > Magnoliopsida > Sapindales > Sapindaceae > Dipteronia > Dipteronia sinensis. The sequence goes on along the minus strand of CM065643.1, from coordinate 9,503,771 downwards.
GATAAAAATCAAAAAATAACTTAATGAATTTTTTATTATCATTATTTTAAGTCTGACACCCTCATAAAGTTTGAGCTACTGAGTTTAAGAACCATGTCCGGCCTGAACATTTACTTTCATAATTACATATGTTTGTAAAATACTTATAGTGAGATTTGAAAACCCATCACTTAATTAGAACTGGAGTATATTGGGATTTGAAATCTCACAATCACCATAGAACCATGTATAGAATTGTCAAATTGAATGAGCGTTACCAAACCACATTATATATTTAGCTACTGTAGTTTGGATTTCCTTCTCACCTCATCTTGTCCTTACCTAAATCAATAGTCTTGATTAATTTTATTTTCGGTAGAATTAAAACATAAAAATTAATATAAATAATCAAGATCACTGAGTTACTATAATATACACGTGGCAATAGATTATTGGGGTGAGAACAATATAAAGATAATTAAAGTAAGGAGAGAATCCAAATCCTTAGCAGCTACAACTCGAACTCTTACCGACAAACCATGGTGTATAATGCTAATAAATGTTTTTGTTAAAACAATTCTTTTTTAATTGGGTTTAAGTCACGTAGGGATAGGAAGATATTTGAAATTAGAATTAATTATTTATTAAAAAAACTGATATAAATTTGTTTTCTTGAAAAAGAATAAAATAAATGGTTTTTAGTAAAAATTCCCTATTTTAGGGGCTTAATAGCAAATCTACTCTAAAATCAAATTCAATTGCAAAACTACCCTATTCTTTCCAAAATGCCCTCACTCATCACTCACCATATTATCCTTTTTATTACTTTTAAGTTTTACCAACCAACTTATCGTACAAATAACTAAATAATATCTAACAATTTTCCTACGGTACAACACTTTGTTTCCCACACATTTGTTTTTCAATTTTATGTTTTAAAAACATTGAAGGATATCATATAAAGTAATTTAAAAGTATGTATTGCATTTTAAAATTATTTATTCAACCTCATTAGCTTTATTTTGAGAGTTTTGAAATATCCACGAATCTTTTTTTCTTTCCATTTTATGAAGATTAAATCACACTAGCAGTTTTCAAGACATGAAAAAAGGTTCGGGACGGAATGACCTGACATCGGGTCACCATGTCCCGAGATTTTAAAGCCTCGGTACAGGGTGATCAAATGACGAGTCACCATGTCCCGAACATTTTTTCAATCCATGAAAAAATATTAAGGACAGGTTGACCCAATGTCGGGTCACCCCCTCTCGAAGCTTTTTTCAAGACATGAAAAAACGTTTGGGATGGGGTGACCTGACATCAAATCACCTTGTCCAGAGAATTTAAAACCTCGGGACGGGTCACCTCGTCCTGAACCTTTTTTCAAGGCTTGAAAACTGTTATGGTGATTTAATCTTGGTAAAATGAATAGAAAAAATAAATTCATGGATATTTCAAAACTTTCAAAATAGAGCTAATGAGGTTGAAAAAATAATTTTAAAATGCAATACATACCTTCAAATTACTTTATATGATATTCTCCGATGTTTTTAAAATCTAAAATTAAAAAACAATTGTATGGGAAACAAAATGTTATAGTGTAGGAAAATTGTTAAATAGTGTTTAGTTTATTTATTTGATAAAGTGGTTGTTAAATGGTTGGTAGAAAGGATAACAAATATGGTGGGTGATGAGTGAGGCCCTCTTGGGAAGAATTGGGTAGTTTTGCAATTGAATTCGATTTGAGGGTAGATTTGCTATTAAGTCCCTAAAATATGGCATATTTTGCTAAAACCCCTAAAATAAAATAAGATTTGAACAGAGCAAAACCCAAAACCCAGTAAGGATAGAGAGATTACAATTTGCAAGTGAAAGCATCCATGGAGTCTGTTTCTTCTTCTTTTCTTTCTCCATCTTTTACTCTCAAAACCTTTCCTTCAAAGCCCTTTTCATCCTTCACTCTTCCTTCTTTATCATTTGCTTCCACTGCTTCTGCTTCTACTTCTGCTTCTCCACAGCAGAGAAGCACACCCACTAAAAAGCGCTCTTCAAAACCCTCCAAAATCCTCCCTTTAACAACACCCATTTCAACAACCACTTCTGTCCCTTCCAAGAAGGTTTTTTTTTTAATTTTTTTTTGTTTTTTTTTGTTATATTTATGTATGTAAATGAAGTTTTTGCTTTCTGGGTCTAAATAATCTAACACTTGAAGAGTTTCTATCTTGATTGAAATTCTTATACTTTTTTTTCTCAGCAACCAAATGAAGCTTGAAATTTCTAGTTAATCTTTTTATTTTCTTAATTATTTTCTGAGCTGTGTGTGGTTGTGCAGGTTTTGGTTCCAATTGGGCTTGGTACTGAAGAAATGGAAGCTGTGATCATAATTGGTGTTCTACGCCGAGCTGGTGCAGACGTGACTATTGCCTCTGTGGAGCCACAGCTGGAAATTGAAGCTTATGGTGGCACTAGACTGGTGGCTGATACCTCCATCTCCACTTGTTGTGATCAAGTTTTCGACCTTATTGCATTGCCGGTTAGTTCTTTAATCAAAAGAATTACACTGATTACTGACTAATTAGCTAACATTAAGATGCATTTCTTGTATTATTTACATGTAGATAGTTTTCGAGTGGTTAGTCCAACTTAGTAACTTGAAAGTAGTAGTAGTAGTGTTAGTGATTGAATAAAGACATGATTGTAATAGAATGCGCGTGACAAAGAGATTTCCATAGATAAGATTGTTCTTCTGAGCTTGTTTAAAAGAATTACGATGTTTAACTAAGTAGCTAACAGTGAGATGCATTTCTTTATTATTTACATTTTGATAGTTTTCGAATGGTTAGTCCAACTTAGTGACTTCAAAGTAGTAGTGTTAGTGATTGAATAAGGACATGATTGTAATAGAATGCGCGTGACAAAGAGATTGGCATAGATAAGATTGTTCTTGTGAGTTTGTTTAAAACATAGTTTACAACTGTTAATGTTATGTCCATTATTTTTAAGGGAGGAATGCCTGGCTCAGTACGGTTAAGAGATTGTGAAATTCTTAAGCAAATTACTAGTAGGCATGCAGAGGATAAAAGGCTTTATGGAGCTATATGCGCTGCTCCAGCTGTCACACTTCTGCCGTGGGGCCTTACACGGAGAAAGCAGGTGGGTTACTGGTTTTATTAAATTCCAGTTGTTCTGAAATGTTTTTGTATTTTAATTGCTAAATGTGATGTAGTTTTACATTCAAGATAACTTGCCATCCTGCATTCGTCGACAAGCTTTCAACCTTCTGGGCAGTTAAATCGAATATCCAAGTTTCAGGAGAGCTTACAACAAGCCGTGGTCCTGGAACTTCATTTGAGTTTGCTTTGTGCTTAGTAGAACAGCTGTTTGGGGAGTCTGTTGCTAAGGAAGTTGCAGAGTTATTGGTAAGGTCTACTGTTAAAAAACATTGCTTGCCCAGCACTGGTTTGTTGCTTATTGTATGCAGCACTAAAACAAAAGAAAAAAAAAATGATTGGCTAGTAGCTGCAAGTCTGTAAATTGCTTGGTGCCCATATAGAACTAATTGTTTGTTCTCTTTCTTAACAATTGATCAGTCTCACATGTCTCTACCTCCTGCTTTTATCTTTTCTGTTTCTTAATTATGCTCCTTTCATGAAATGTTTTGTGACCACTGATGCTGGAGTTGACAGTCATTTGATTCCTTATGTCAGTTGATGTGTGCCGCTGATGAATATCTTAGAAAGGAAGAATTCAATAAAGTTGAATGGTCTTTTGACCGCATGCCTCGTGTAAGTGCCTTATTTAAATAAATAATTCTTATGTATGATATTGGCCTATATGCTGAGTCCATAATTTTCCACCTTGCATACCTATATTTAGACAGAAATTTTCTCAGATATATATGTGGTTAGAAGGAGCTCTGACAGTATATTCATGCGCCATTAAGTTCATAATTTATGACTTACCTTCGAGTTTCCTGGCATTTTAGTACATTTTTCTGTTAAAATGCATGTTATGGAAATGTAAATGTGGTAGTTAATTGTTTTTCTTAGTTCATCAAAATCATTATGCACTGTATTTTGTAGACCTGCACTCCTTGAACACCAGAAATGGTGAATTAGGTGACAGCTTACATGTTAACAAACTTTTTACCAAGCAAAGTTTTTTTTTTTAATTTGTATGGGACAATTGTGCACTTTTCTTAAAATTACATCCATCTGTCAACTTGCAATTTAGTTTGCACCTGTGTCCATTATGCTAAGTCTTGTAGCTGAATTTGGTGAGTCATGTCTCGAAGGAATTCTGTATCAGGCACCCATATATAGTTCATAGCATGTTTCGGTCAAATACATCCTGTATCAATAGCATAAGATCATCCGGCATCTATGATCTAGCAATATGTTTCATTCTTCTTCTGTCCCTCTTATTTTCAAGTCACCTTAACATGATATTTTACTATTCAAATGTCATTCAGGTTCTTATTCCAATTGCAAATGGTTCTGAAGAGATTGAAATAGTGACTATTGTGGATATTTTGCGGCGGGCAAAGGTGGATGTTGTGGTTGCATCAGTTGAAAAGACTACACAAATTGTGGCTTCTCAAGGCACAAAAATCATTGCTGAAAAATTAATTACCAATGCCTCTGAAGAAATATATGATTTAATCATTCTTCCGGTGAGGCCTCTACAGACCTTTATGCCAATTTATTGTCTTGTAGCAATGCTAATGTTCGGAATCTCTCCAAATTCTGGTACATGTTTAAGTGTTTTGTTACATTTCATACTTTCAGGGAGGAGTCGGTGGGGCCGAAAGGCTACAAAAATCTGGAATTTTGAAGAAGCTACTTAAAGAACAAGAAGCAGCCGGAAGAATTTATGGAGCGATTTGTTCTTCGCCTGCAGTCCTTCATAAACACGGCTTATTGAAGGTAAAATAAAATTTATGTGATATTTTTTTCTGTTTCTAATCCATTATGTTTTAAGTTGATGGTTTCTCTGCCACATACAGGAGAAAAGAGCCACAGCTCACCCGTCGGTCATAAGCAAGCTAACCAACGAAGTAGTAAATGGCACCAAAGTAGTTGTTGATGGTAAAGTGATAACCAGCAGGGGACTTGCTACAGTGACTGATTTCGCTTTAGCTATCGTGAGCAAGCTTTTTGGTCACGGAAGGGCACGAAGTGTTGCTGAAGGCCTTGTTTTTGAATACCCCAAGAGTTAGGGAGATCTGTCAGTGCATCATTTTGAAGGCGGGGTCAATTTTAAGATGCCTTGAGCAACGGAAAGTAATTTCACCAGCTTAAATCTGTTAGTGAGGATACGATTTTCGCACATACTATTAAAGAGTTTGGTACATATCATCAACAGCCTCACTGTTGCCTTTCCCGAGCAGCCTAGCCTCATCAGCGATAAGATGTTAAATATAGCACATTGAAATCGAAAGGCGTGTTATGCCAAAAACCATGATAATTTTGTATTGTGGCAAGTCTTCATGCAGCCTGATGCAGTTAGTGGTCTATCAAAGTTGCAGGTATTCACTTGTACCATCAAAGACCCTTTTTTTCTCCTCATAATGAGGAATCTAAACAGAAATAAAGATACCAATATATCAGATTGTTTCTCTGTTTCATGACAAATTTGGGTATTTTTTGCTTTACAGAATGATAATTTACAATGCTGAACATTCTAGACTCTAGGCTCAGCATTTTGTTCATGTTTTCAGTCAGAAAACATCTTTTAAAATACTAGAGATGTCAAGTATTGGAAATTTAAAAATCATCACAAATCTCTCATTTTTACCGTGACCATTTGGGTTCTTGTAAGATTTTGAACTTACAGTAATTCTTTTACTATCCACAGAGAGAAACCAAATCTCTTTTTTCAGGTCCCCCAACCTCCCATGATTTTGCTTTGTCACTAAGGTGATGGTACCATTAGATTCCACTTTCGGCAAGTCAAAATAAGTCTCTCCAATTCGAAATGCATGATAAGCTGATTAGTGATTAGGCTTTTGAGGAAATTAGATAGACTACTCGGTAAGCGAAGGAATTGAATGTAATTATAAACTCGACAAACATATTTGTCTTATAATTTGAATAATTTGAACCACCATTGGGTAAATGAACAGAAAAAGTAAATGACAAACCACAAATCCAGCTCCTCAGTTCAGTTATATGATACCACCTTACATACATTTGGCCTTGATTTACCATTCCAACTTCACTATCCTATAGGAAAACAGCTTTAGCATACTCACATCAAAGATGGGGCACAAAATGCCTTCAATAATAGCAAGCTTGCCCTTGAAAACATATCAACCTCGCCCTCGCCCTAAACCTGCCAACAAATTCAAAAACATAAGTTGTCGGTGATCTTAAGCTGTCCATGAAGAAGGAATAAATATAATTTATGTAGATTCACAACAAATTTAGCTGTCCTTGAAAGAGGAACAGATTGTGATTTTATCAGAATATGCAGTCTGCATTCTCAGATTTCGTGTAAATGCAAAATGCGGATCAACTCCACACATAGATTAGTCATGCTAGAATGACGTGAATGTTGTTTACATGCAAGTTGCTATTTCTCCTTTACAAAATAGCTAGAAAATTTACACCCCGCTGATGAAAGAAAATGAAAACAAGAAAATATTTTTCTTTTTTATCATGTGAGCTATTAAATTTAAACAGATGAGCCATGTTAGATTCAATTGCAGCAGATTTAATTCATAATTTATGAAACAAATATCTATCTTTATACTTCTTTCTTTCCTACTGAATAATTAAAGTCTCAATCCACTGAGTGTGCTTTATTTAAAAAAAGAAAAAAAAGAAAACAGAGTAAAGTCTCACCTCTGCTACCACCGGACTTTCCACCAGATCCACCTCTGCCTCGGCCCCCACCACCCTTGGCACCTCCATCATCTAGTCCACGCCCAATTCCTTTTGGTTGCCTTCCACTCGGACCATCCTCTCTACTACCCCTTCCTCTGCCACGCCCTACCCCAGGTGGCCTACGATCTGAAAAATACCAAAGTTTAGAGTTCCACCTTTTCTTAAGGTATCAAGCTCAAAGGAAACTGTGTCAAGTACGACGTAAATAAAAACACACAACGGAAGAGAAACAAAAGGGTGGGCCGTGGGGGGTGCTCTCCTCAGCAAATAATGAGGAAAATATAAATCACTTCAAGTCAAAACATGACTTTCAAGGTGGTTTGTACCGATCAGTCCGATCTAGACAGTAGCCAATAACTACAACTGCAGTAGTCAAGCAAAGTAATAGCAACTCATTCTCATAAGTTCTGGGATGCATGATTTGCAACTTCTTTTTTTCCTTTTTTGAGCTCTCTTCTAGAAAGGTGAACAGAAAGATAGATAACCCAGTGCCTTGCCCAAAAAAAAAAATGAGAATGTAAGACATACCTGCACGACTCTTGGTTTCTTCTTGAACTTTATCAATCACCTGAAATAAAAAGACAACAGTACGGATTAAAGACTAACCACTAATAATTTTAAAGTAAATTGAAACCAAAACAAAAATTTTGAAAAGAAAAAAAAAAAAAACACTTCATAGTATTTGAACATATCGGTTTTCGGTCAAATATCTTGAGAATTCAATTTTGTAAGACGAAAACAAATATCATGTATTAATCAACCTAAAGTTAGTCAGAATAAAAAAAACGTAAGTTTTTATTGCTTAGTGATTGTAATACATCAGCTATAAAATCAATTATCTTCCGACAGAAGAAGGCTATTGAACACTAGAAAGTAGAGTCACTTTTTAATGAGTTATCAAACACAATTTGGTAACATGAAATTATTTGTTAATAGGCAGCTTCGATGAAATAAAAATTCCTGTTATGAACTGCAAAAATTGAAACAGATAATAAAAAAAAATAAAAAGAAAACCACAGAATTCCATACACCTAAACAAACAATACAATACGATGTACTGATCATATACCTCATCAGGAACTCGAAGATACTTAATTGTATTCCCACGGATGTAGCATTCAGGCATTCTCCAAAATCTATCTCCATCCTACATCAACATTTCAATTCAACCCAACCATGATATGAGGAGGAAATAAGCTTTCAAATTACCAAAAAGATAACAAATCACTTTAAAACATAAAACAGCACAGGGTCTAAACAGATAATGAAAAACGTAGAGTACCTTGGAGGTACAGATGACTTCACGAAGATGGATGTTCATCCATGTATCACAATTGACCAAATGCCCATTGTAAGTCTCCCCATTTTTCAGCTCCACCAACTGTGACAACAGGCAAACAATATAAATTTACAAATTACCAACCGAAAAATAAAAAACAAAGTGTGAGACAATTTTCATTAAGTGAGTACACCAAAATAGATCTTCTTTTAGTTTAATTCAAGAACCAGGATAAATCCCTTACCATAGGATGGCCCTGTGCAGTTTTAAGTAAAGAAAGAGGAAGCTGCAAGAACCAATTTAAGTTGATTAGAAGGAACAATAATAAAAAGCTCAAAACCGAAAACAACATAATTTATTGATTGGTTGCTGAATAAAAAAAATAGTCTATTTTTATTTTTATTTCGCCTTGGTATTAACTTCAAAAGGACCAAACAGGGGAAAAAATAAAATGAAAAACCAAAGAATCAGTTTAAAGAGATGCAAGCCAACAGTACTTAAAACTTCTTCTGTTTAATCATCATAAAAATGTTGGAAAACCGGTGCAAGCATGTAACAGAAAAATAATTAAAGCTACAATGTTGTTCCAATCATTTTCTAGCCAACCAAACTGAGTATCAATGAAAGTTAAGAGAGTAACTTACCATCTTTTCTAGGGCACAAAAAAACAAAACCCAGAAAACACAAGCAACCTGCAAGAAAATAAAAGTCAGAACAATAACAAAAGAACAAACAAACCTGACTCTAATCTTTTAAAGTTTTAATTTAAGAAAAATATATATATATATTACAACTCTAAATCAATTGAACAAGCACAAAAAAGCCAAGCATCTAGCTCTTGTAATAGAACAAAGAAAAAGTAGCAATAATTAACACATGAGTCATGACATGTTATAGTAGAGAAAAAGTTTTGGTATAAGGTAAGTTAGATGCAGTCACTGATTCTATACACTGCGAACAAAAAAAATCATAAATTATGACATATAATGTTACTTTTAAATAGTCTATAGATACCATTATTAGGCTCCACAACTACAATTTTCCAAAAAAAAAAAAAAAGTAGTAGTAATTTTTCATGTCTTATAAACCTAAACAAAGAAAAAGGAATAAAAAACGATGTATGTAACAGATGATATACCTCATGAGGAAATTGAATTCCAGGCGGATTGTAGCAAAAATACAAGTTGTCAAGAAGTAATCACATTGACATAGCATCTAAAGACAATCATTGAAAATTTGAAATCAATCAAAACTAAACAAACAAACAAACATACGCACAAACAAGATCAAGAGAAGCTCGAGCTTAGATTTCTCACCTGAACTGAACTAATCAGAGATTCGATAAAACCCTAGCCGATCCCGCCAATGACAAGTCAACTTAGAGAAGAGAGTCACGTTAAGGTTTTTATTTTTAGGGATGTAAAATTGAAATGGAATATATGCTTGACCCGAAAGATCCTGACCCGCCTAAAATACTTGGACCCGGTTTTTAGTGTTTCTGGTCTGGAAACGGCGCAGAGACTCCGATCCGATCCGACGTGTGTTTAGATCCATTTTAAAAACAAGTTTGGTTTTTTTTTTTTTTTCGAAAATGAAAAAAAATAAAACATTAATTTTAAATTTATAACTACAAAATTGAAAATAGGCCTTTTATTATTTTTCATAAATTTCAGAATAAAAACATAATTTTTAACTACAAACAATAATTTTACCCATTTTAAAAATAATACCAAACATATTTATATTATTTTCAATTTTAAAAAGTAACTGTTTAAAAAAAATTAAAAAGTATTTTTAACATACATATTTGAATTTTTAAAAACAAAAATTTCAAATAATATCATTTTCATTTCTAATAGTAGTTTTTATAAACACCATTTTGGGTTTTTTTGACAATTAAATCTTTTTGTAAGAGTGTCAAATAAAATAAGAAAAAATTAAACTATTACAATTTATACACAGGCTTCGACAACAAAGTTGTACTAGACTACATGGATTGAATTGTATTACATAGTATTAGATAAAATTAAAACTATATGAAGTTTAGTGTTGCATTGTTTTTATTAAATCGCCAATGAACATGGCAAACCAAAGTAAACTCTCAAGAAAAAAAAAACCCTTCATGATAAATACAAACCTTCTTTTTCTTACTCAATGATCACTCCAAGGAGGCTTTCATCCTTTATGTGGTGTTGGGGGATCACTTTTGGATACCCAAGTCATGAGAAACAACTAAAAAAGAGAATAATTGGAGCAAATTAAAGATGTGATAAATAAGCTAGCTCACTTATAAGCTCATAATATTCAAGATAAAGAGCTGTGTCTAATAAGCTTACTAAGCTTCTGTGAGCTTAAGAAGTGTAATTGTAAACAGAGACATGTACAGAGAGTATCAACATCACAGTAGCAAGGCTCTTGATCAACAACACCTATCATCATATGATCACTCTGTGGTATGTGATGATAGAGTTACTAGTCAATGTTAGTCTCTCGTTAATTTATGATAGTAATCTAGTTGTTAGCTTCACAGAGTTGGTTAGTTCTTAGTTTCTAACAAACCGGTCCATGTGGCAAAAGTTAGTTATTAATTTCTGATTCTTAGAAAATGCAATTTGTATGTCAGAATCAACTTGTATATAAAAACAAGTCTCATTTAAAACGTATACATGAAATCAATAACAGAAAATACATGAACATTCAAGAGCTCCATTAATGGTGTCTCAAGAACCTTTTATGTTCTACTATTCTTTTAAGAATTTTGACAAATACATATTTACATTTAACAAATACTATTAGATTTTTCAAGATGAGTGGTGTTAATGGTATAAAAGTGGACTGGGCCTAAATGGGATGGCACGTCCGGCCTGTCAAAAAAGGCAGGTTGTGTCTGGCACGGCCCGTATGTGGGGCGTGGCGTGGCATGCTAGGCACGGCACGCATGCGGGGCGTGCCGGGCCTTAGGACAAGGGCCTGCCATGCCTGCCCGGTACGGCATGGCAAGCCTGCTTGCCAAGCCCAACGGTCGGCACGTCGTGCTGACCGTTCGGCCTAACAACAAATATATATATATATATATATATATATTTTTTTTCAATCAACAGTTGAATTTTGCCGTTGGTGAAAAAAAATTCCATTTGCCCCCTCATATTTTTTTTAATATTTTTACCCACAATTCAAATTTTCCTATAAATACTCCTACCAATTCCAATTTTCATTCACTTTCTCTCATTCTCTCATTCTCTCAATCTCTCCATTCTCCAATTCTCTACACAATTTCATAATTTTATTCTAACTCTCTTCCTCTACACAATTTCTAATACTATATTACTAATTTCCTATTATCTATCTATTATTCTCTAAAATTTCTACCAACACACCAAAGTTTAAAGGTACATTTTTCTTTAAATGTTATTATTTAATTTTATGTTTTAATTTTTAAATTTTGGTTAGTAAATTTATAATTTTATGTTTAGACTTTAGTTATTAATTTTAATATTTTTGTTTAGTTAGTAAATTTTTCATTTTATGTTTATACTTAGTTATTAATTTTAATATTCTTGTTTAGTTAGTAAATTTATTTAAAATTTTTTGCTTAGTTAATTTAAATATTTTTTAAAGTAAATTAAGCATTTTATGTGTAGTAGTTAATTTAAATATTTGTTTTGATAGTAAATTAATCATTTTTATGTGTAGTAGTTAATTTAAATATATTTTTTAGTTAGTAAATTAGCATTTTTATGTGTAGTAGTTAATTTAAATATTTTTTAGTTAGTAAATAAAGAATTTTATGTGTAGTAGTGAATTAAAATATTTGTTGTTAGTAAATTATCATTTTTATATGTAGTAGTTAATTTAAATATATTTTGTTAGTAAATTAAGAATTTTATGTGTAATAGTGAATTTAAATATTTGTTGTTAGTAAATTAATCATTTTTATATGTAGTAGTAATTTAAATATATTTTGTTAGTAAATTACGCATTTTATGTGTAGTAGTGAATTTAAATATTTGTTGTTAGTAAATTAATCATTTTTATATGTAGTAGTTAATTTAAATATATTTTGTTAGTAAATTAAGCATTTTATGTGTAGTAGTGAAGTTAAATATTTGTTGTTAGTAAATTAATCATTTTTATATGTAGTTATTTTAAATATATTTTGTTAGTAAATTAAGCATTTAATGTGTAGTAGTTAATTTAAAAAAACTTTTTATAGTAAATTAATCATTTTTATATGTAGTAGTTAATTTAAATATATTTTGTTAGTAAATTAAGCATTTTATATATAGTAGTTAATTAAAAAAATTGATAGTAAATTAATCATTTTTATGTGTAGTAGTTAATTTAAATATTTTTTTTAGTTAGTAAATTAAGCATTTTATGTGTAGTAGTTAATTTAAATAGTTTTTAGTTAGTAAATTAAGAATTTCATTTGTAGTTATTGATGACTAATGAGTTAATATTTGTATTTTATGAAATGGATTCTAACCACCCTTATTTTCAGGACAATTTGAACATGCTCAAAGATGATTTAGATCTTTCCCAACAGACGGAAACTCAAGCGGGACCTTCTGATTCCGCGGTTACACCCACTTCACGTCCTAAAAAGTTTACATCAAGTATTTTGACATAGTACAAATAACACTCTCAGACGGTACATCCGGCCCTAGAACTAGGGATGGCAACGGGTTGGGTTCAGGCGGGTTTTGTAAAATTCAAACCCGCACCCGCGAAAATTTCTGTCACCCACACCCGCCCGCGAACCCGTTTATTTTCACGGGTTTGCTGGCGGGTTTCACTGGTGGGTTTTGGGGTCACCCACACCCGCACCCGTAAACCCGTAAACCCGTAATTTTTTTTTTAATAATATTTTTATATTATTTAAATATATGAAATATTATTATTTTAAAAATTAAAAACACTTAATAAAGTAAAAATTTCAACTTATTTCATGTGTGTTTCTTAGTTGAGATAAGAGGCAAGACACATTATATATATATATATATATATATATATATATAGCTAATGGTAGAAACTTGCACTCTTGTTTTGTCAATGTGAGACTTTCAAAAGTCCCACATTGAAAAAACAATAGTGCAAGGTTTCTACTGTTAGTTATATATAAATGAAAGTTGAGAATTGTAATTCTTAAATTTAGAATGAGTAAAGTTCTTATATTTTACTCTTTATATAGTTAAAATGTTTCCATTGGAGTTTAAATTTATAATATTTTAAATGATAAATATTAAATCAATTTTATTTATACAGGTTCGCGGGTTCACGAGTTCACCCGCGGGTTCATTTTTCCAACCCACACCCGCACCCGAACCCGCCGGGTTTTTCTTTAAACGGGTTCACGGGTTTGTAGGTCGTAAATTCACCACCCAAACCCGACCCTACAGGGTCGGGTTCGGGCGGGTGCGGGTCAAATTGCCATCTCTACCCAGAACTAAATGTAAGTTTTGTCGTAAGGACTATTCCAGTAGTAGGCATGGAACCGGTCATTTGAGAAAACATATGCTCAAATGCATGTCTGCACATTAACAATTAGACACTACAACACAGATACAACTGCAACAACACCCAGACGGGTTCGTTACGACATGGATTTACGACAGTCAGCATGCTAGAGATTGCTTGGCACGATACATTGCACAAATTGATCAACCGATTAATTTTGGTGACAATGTTTTTTTTCTTCAGGAATTTATCACAGATGCATTCAACCCCCAATTCCAAACTGTTTCTAGAACCACCACTAGGAACGATTTGATAAGATTGTTTAAAACTCAATGAGATGAATTGATGGTTGAATTACAATATCTAAGTGTTTCTATTACATTAACTTCTGATATTTAGAACGCATGTTCGAAACATGACTATTTATGTGTCACGGAAAACTATTTAGATTCTGATTGGAGGTTAACAAAAAAAAAATCTTGTTTTTTGTCCTATGGATTTTGCACATACCACATAAAATATTTTTAATGTCATTCTTTCTATTTTAGAAACTTATGAAATAACTAATCGCATCCATTCTATCACATTAAATAATACATCTGCAAATACTAGCTCTATTGCATTGTTTATTGAAAGAAAAATCCTGTAAGCTGGGGGTTATTTCTTCTATCAATTGTGTGCATGCTATATCATAAATTTAGTTGTACAGTCTAGTTTGAAGGAAGTAAGCTATCATATAGATCGCATCAGATATGTCATTTCTTGGATTGGCAGTTATAATCCAAGATTACCAGAATTCGGCAGACACTGTACATTAAACGGTCTACGACCCCGACATTTACAAACTGATATGCCAGTAAGGTGTAACTCTACTTACTTAATGCTGTAAAATTGTTTGGATTATGATACAACTATTATAGGTTTTTTTAACATGAAATTGGCCGAAAATAGTCATCCACATGCACAAGCACTCACCTCAGACGATTGGTATGTGAGAAGGGTTTTAGTTGAATTTTTAAAGATTTTTTACAATTCCACTGTAACTCTTTCCAGTGACTATTACCGCACATCTTCTCAGACAATCTATCAGATAGTGGAAATGTCTGAAGTGTTAAACACTTTTAGGACAGATACCATCTTAGGCACTGCAGTTATTGCCATGGAGACAAAGTTAAAAAAATATTGGTCTACGATTCTCTTTCTTTATACCTTAGGTGTTATAGTATATCCTAGGGTTAAATTATCTGGTTTAGAATTTTTGCTTGAGTTTATTTGTACTAATTTGACACTAGATTATTCATAACACATTACTGACATTCGAAACAAGTTGTTCGAAGTTTTTAGTATTTATGAGCGCAGGTTTAGGCGGTATTGACATGCAACCATCAGCAAAACCGGAGACACAACCGATGCAGACAAGTTTGAGCATTCTGAAACAGCGAAAAAAAAGACAAATCATCAAGTTCTTCTTCAGCGCAACGATTTGCTGCATCCATCTGGAGCCGAACTGAATAGGTACCTTGAAGCACAGTTCAATGCATGCGAAGACACGGAGAAATTTGATTTCTTGTTATGGTAGAAGATCTATAGTTACAGGTATCCGGTCATGTCACACCTAACACGTGACGTACTGGTTATCCCCGTATCCACTGTGTCTTTAGAACAAGCATTCAACACGAGCGGACAAATTATTGAATCAAGAAGAAGTTGTTTGACTCCAGAGACGGTGGAGGTATTAACATGTGTTCAGGATTGGGAGTATTCTCGAAAGAGGTTGCAAAATGAAATGGTAGACGGAGAACTTATTCAAAATTTCTCCAGTTTATATGTTGATAGGAGTTCCGGGTCTAGAACTAAGTTATACATATACATTTACTTGTAATACGATTGCACTCTTTTTCTCTTACCAAGTTTTTATCCCACTGGGTTTTCTTAGTAAGGTTTTTAATGAGACAATCATGTAAATATGTAATACTGAATTCCGAAAGTCAAAAAATAATTAAATAATTCTTCATTTCATATTTCCATAACTTCATGTCTTCATCTATTTTTCATTTTCTTTAATACTTTATCTATATTCATTCTTTGAATTATTTCATTAACAAACATAATAAATCTATCTATTACCAATATTTTTTATTACACTAAAATTATAATTAATTGCAATGAAAAAATAGATTATTGCATTGTTAAAACAATATTATAATTATAACTTGACACAATTACATTTATATAACTAAATATTTAAAAAAAAATTATGGACCAGCCCGTTTGGCACGCCGATACCGGTCGGCGTGCCGGCACGCATATGCGGTGCCCACGTGCCGTGCTGGACCACCATTTTCTAAAACTGACCGGGCCTGGCACGGCACCCCCAAATTGACGTGTTGTGCCAGGCTTGGCCCGTTTTGGTAAACGGGGCCCGACAAACCTTGTCTAATTAGGTCGGGCCACTCCATTTGTACACCATTAAGTAGTGTACTCAATAGTATTTTTGATTGATAGATCATTTTCTCTGTGGTCCTTTATTCTTCTTTTTGTAGCTGATGATGGTGAATATTAATTTATTTTCTTGTGCCCTTCACATGCGTCAACATAGGATTTATATTTTCAAGGTATCAATTGTTGATCATAAGTCTGATTCTTGGAATAGTGGGCCAACTAGTTGTCACCATCATTCTTTAATGGCCCAAGTGGCCTTGAGTGTCCGACCACGACCAAGCCCTATGCTGGGCTGGGTCGGATTTGACTAGGTCGAGGGTTGAGTCTCACAACAAAATTTATGGCCCAACCCCTCTTATGGGAGTTGAAGATTTTTTAGGATTACTAGGGTTGGCCGCACGTGCAAGGCACGTGCTTATATATATATATATATATATATATATATATATATATATAAAATTATAATGTTCTCAAATTTTAACTAAATTTGAGTAAATTAATGTCAAATGCAATAGAGTGGATGCATAGCTACACCATATAATGGTTAGGGCACATGAAAGTTGACAACAAAGACATTGGAATATGAAAATAAATACCAACACTCAATAGCAATAGCATTAGTATTTTGCTCATAACTCTATAATATTGTATAAAAATATACAAAGTAGTAACTAACATCTACATTAACAACATACATTGCAGATATGAATCCATTATTGAAACAATGACATAACTTCAAACTTGTGTTACCGTTAAAAAGTAGAAAACGTGATTCTTGAAGACAAATTTCCTTTTTCTTTGTTTTCCTTTCTTCCTTGCTTTATTTGTCTCTTGAAACACAAAGCTCCAAATTCTTGAAGATTAATATTTTCTTCTTTGATTTCTTGCTGATAATTCAACTTCTTCATACTCATTGTCATAATTCTATTTAAAAGCATATATATATATATATATATATATATATATATGAATATAATCACATGTAAGATAACCACAATTAAACAATTATGATGGAATAATCAAGAGCTCAAATTTCATATACCCAGATGAAAACATGACAAAATTTATGAGCAACCAATATATTCGCAAATACTAAACAATAAGTGCAGGCACTTAGGCTCATATATTAACAAAGGTAAACTAAAATAATATTTTAACAGTGTATAGTACTCAAGAAATAAGTTTTGTCACTTTTTCTAAATCATTAATCAATTCCTATACATGGATTTAACTAAACAACTTTCTAAAGTAATCTTGATTATTGGATTATTTGAATATTTGAATTGTCAAAACAGGGAAATTGCATATCAATTTCCTTTTATCATTAGTGTGTGAAATATACATAACCATGAAAAAGACAAATCCCACTCCACTCAACCTAGGAAGGAAACAAAATGTAGTGGCATTACAATTCTAACACAATAAATTACGATTTCTCAATTACAGAGTCGGTTAATAATAGGTTATGCACAAACTAAACATTAATACCTACAGTAATTTAAAATTGAAGCAAAAGAAAATATGGGTCTATTTGATTTTTATTATAGATTCAAAGTAGGTAGCCAGTACTTTCAACAACTTGAGGCATGCATCATGCAAATGAATGTTTTACAAAGTCAAAATATTATATATAGAACCATGTTCGAAAATACATAATCCAACCTTTTTTTTAATAGAAAAGTAGCTTTATATTTGAAATTGTAACAACTTCAAAATTACATACCTATAGGAGACATCTTGAGCAATTAGCCAATCTCCATGCTCTGTTATCAAATAACCCAATCAATTGATGAAAGGATGACCATTACTGATTTCTTTAAAACACCTAAAAACTAAGAAATTTAAGCTAAGAAGCAACTACCACATAACTCTCAGACCTAAACACACTAAAACAAGCCATGAAAGTGAATTACAACTTTTGAACCATATGTGTTATATGATATATTGTTACCACCCATACTCACATCCATGATAAGCACCTAAAATCAAGCTCTTAAGCATTCGGTTCTTTCCTCGAGTAGTTCAAAACAAGTTTGGATCCAAGATTATGTCAATCTAACACTAAATGCATCTACATCTGGTTCCCACAATTAATATTTGGCAACAATCAGCATAATACACATACACATAAAGATTGTAGTAGCTTCACAAAGATCAACCAATATAGAAACACAATCGATCTACAACAAAAGTGCTGAAATTTAAGTTTTATAATAACAAACCAGCTGGTAGATGGGGTTCACATGTAAAAGAATTTCAATTGTATCAAAATCCAACAATATCTACTAGTTGTTTGCGTAAATCAAAACCCAAACCTATCCATCTCAAACAACTATCAAAGTTCCTCTCATGTTTGACTACTATCAAAACTTAAAATGAATCAAAGTTGTATTAAAATCAATTAAGATGAAGAAGAAGTTCAGTCAATGGTGACAGATTCAAATAAAAATAAATAAGGAACCCTAAAACGATAAATTAAAAAAAAGAAAAGAAAAGTGAGAGATGAACCGTACCTGAGCCGATGGCTTCCAATTCAACAAAATGATCCCGTTGTTGCCTTCTTTGATTTTTGTTTTCTACCTTCAAAATAAGAAATTTGCAGGAGCCCTAATTTACAAATTGAAATTTTAGCTAAATATTCCGGGCAAGGCTATGTAAATACTCAGCAATCACGTTTAAGATAAGAACATTTTCTCATCTCAATCCTCTGTCTCTCTCTCTTAAAACTCAGATAAGAAGCGTACAATTCAAGCTCTCATGCATCTGTATCTTGTTTTAATTTCTTTTAATTTGTTTAATAACGTAGACCCCATGTACAATTCGTTTTTCTAAAACAACCTCAATTATAAACATAAAATGACAGTATTATCCTTTATAATTAGTTATATTGTATAAGTTCATGTAATTTTTGAATATTTGAAAGTATTTTTTTGTCTTATTACTGTTGTAAATTAGTAAAATAATTTTAAATTTGTAAATTACTTTTCTACCAAATAAAGTATATATAATTAGTTAGGAAATATTGAAAGAATAAGGGTATATAAGTCTTTTCATAATTTTAAAAAAAATCACAACAAATAGGAGGGTTAAAAATATGGCTCAACCCACTCTTTTTATATAGTGTATAGATGATATTTTGGTAATAATTAGATTGTACATGATTAATTTAGAAAATTTAATAAGTCAATTTATTGATTAAAAACTTTTCCATGAAGTGATAAGTTTTAAAATGAAGATGTTTTTAATTTAATTTTAGACGAGTATTAAAAAAACATTATTAGTGGGCAAGCAGCAAGCTTCGTATTTACTGTGGAGAAATTTTACAAAAGCCTCCTGGAGAGGTGCTTGTCTCATGTGAAAACTGAAAACTCATTGTTAACATTGTTTAATCATACAAGTAGTGAGAATATTTTATTAATGAAACATAAAACGTTATTAAATCATACAGAGAGATTAACATCTGGTGTAGCTATGGGAAATTGGGAATTGTGCTTGTTCTTTACAACTGCTCTTTGAAATTGAAATGCCATTTCAGACATTTTCTCCATACTCAAGGTAAAATCAAATTTCATTTCTTTTGGAATATTATATTTATATGATTTTGAACTTCTGATGTTCTTCTAAATTCCATGTATCTAAGTAGAAACATCATCTCTTATGTTAAGTTACTACTTGGTCAATTTGGAAGTCACAATCAGGCACAAATTGACAACAAAAGTCTGATGACAAAGTTAATTAAAATAGGAATAAGAAAAGAACTAAAAGGACATTGACTATAACCCTTAAGCAATATAAAAATCCGATGATCTAAGCTAGGGGCAATTCCAGAGCTTCCTAGATATATGCATCCGACTTCCAGAGCTTTCTAAAGTTGACCGACAAACGAAAACGAATAAAGAAATAGATACTTGACAGCCACATTGAGGGATATAGAAATCTCTCTCTGATGATCTAAAGCTTAGATAGTCATAAAGAATGCAAATCAGAGATTGTATTACATATGAAAACTAAATATTTTTATCAAGGTTAGAAGAAACTAACAAAGTCTGCAAGTACACAGTGAAAAATTAAAATAAAATAAAAAGTTTGATCTATAGTATTAAACTAATTTCAAACTCAGGTTCATAATTTACAACACAAACACTCACTGCTCCTATACATACAGCTACCTAACCTTCATTTCATAGTATCGGATGTAGATCACAGGCGCCGACCCCAATCCTTGTACCATCTCAATGGCCAAGATTGCATATTCAAGCACACTCTTTCTACTATTAACTCTACCAAGGGCCTGTCAGTGTCCTCCTCAAGCAGTGCCTTTTACCTCCCCGTTGCTGTCTCATTTTCTCAGTAATCTGTCAAAACAGTAACAAAATATTAGAGAATGAAATCAACTTCTTACTTTACTGGTAAAGCTAATCGAGAAGCAAGTAATATTCATAATTTGCAGAATGCTTTACAGTTAAACATAATCAAGATTGCTCTCAGCACCATTTTTCTAACTGCCTCCATGTCTGGGTAACTTAAATAACCCTATTGACCATAGTTTTTGGTAGTTCATTATTATGGCTGACACTCAGAGCTTTTTTGTACCCAAAATGCATTTCTAGTATGTGTCGGTTCAACTGGCTATACTCACAAGCCACACCAGTGTTATATAGCATACTTAAACTATGTTTCAACTTATTTCATTTGGTCTTTTGCTAGGCCAACTAATTCCAGGAAGAACCTTAACATCAGGTTCTTGGCTATTAAGCATGATATATAGTTTTAAAAATTAAGTATAAATCATTGACAATACAAGTCAGTGTTGAGTCCCAATAAATCTTGTTTCATATAATGACCCTCTAAACAATCTGATTTCTAACTCTAACTAAAAAAAATTATTTAATTGAATGTATTGAATTAACATAAAGGTAAGGCAATGATAAAAGTAAGGGTCAGTATACCTGATCTTTCTGCATTTCCACAGTTTCTTCCTGCAAAAACCAAAGTCGGGTCAAGGGGGATTGAGACAACCCTGGTTCTATAAGTACAGGAACAAGAATTGAATTGGTAAAGAAAACATACCTGTTTTTTCTGCAATTCTTGGTTCAATTCTTTAAGTTTTGCAACTTCTGCTTCTAGTTCCAAGGTATAGGCCTGGCAGAAACCCAAAACAGAAACGCAACATGAGTGTGGATCAATTTTTCTATAAAGAAAACAAGTCCAAATATATACAACTGCTTCTGGGAAACAAAGTTTGCATAACTAAAACATTGCCGTGATTTGTTGTCCAAACATTTTTTCTTCAACAGGGGTGAAATATGCAAATTTCCTAAGTTTACCCATGTTCTATTCCAATGACATAATTCTTTTCCTATTTTCACAAAAGTTCCTCCACTGCTAGGGGTATCATAATAGAACATTTCAATTGATGTTATGACCAAAGTAGATGCATGACAGTAAATTTTCCTTCAATAGAGTCGGTCTAGAAATAATGACAGATACCATGATAGATTCTAGTAACACCAGTATAGAAATGAACATTTTGCAGAATGGTCATCAAAGATAGAAAAGAAAACCCATAATGTGCAATGACTTCTGTTATTAGACTGCAACCACTGCAAAGAGAGTTGCACAGGCTAATAGGCTATAAATTGAATTTGTACTTGACATCATGTTCCGAAGTGCAAATTGCATTTGCAGTAAGTTCCCCCACTTCAATGCTATATAACTAATGTCAAACACAATACTTCAAATTTGTTCTATACTTTCTCACAAAAAAACCAGTTTCTTAACAGTGAGGGGTGCACGCAAACTGCAATTTCATAAGGATATAAAGTATAGCCATAATTTTGGTATCTGCCATACTGAAACTACTGTACTTAGAAGGAAAATGCAACTGGTATAAACTTGACTCAGTAGCAGGCATAATTTAGCATAGTGAAAAATGCGGTAACTTTGCACTTAAATGCTATAAGACTAACCCAAGTTATAAATATCATTTAAAAACGAAAAGGCATGATTGGGTGTGTGAGAATTTTATGAAATTATAAGTCCTTAAGGATGAGTGATTTTATAGTTTGATGCACGAACAAGGTCAGTTAAAAGTACAATGAACAACTCAAAAGAAATAGCGTCTAGCAACTGAGGAATATCATCACACTCACCTGCTTTCGAGCCCGTGATCTAGCAGCTGACTCTCTGTTTTTGATCATCCTTCTATGCCTCCTTTCAACTACTTTCTCCACAGCACCCGATTTTCTACCCCGGCCAAACACGTAAGGAACTGGCGATGAAGATGTATCAGCAGAACTCCTTGCAATCATATCTGGAGATACCTGACTAGCAGGAGATCCAGTTCCTAAACCAACCATGCCCATTCCTCCATTTTGCATCCCACCAGCCTGAATTAAATTGTTATTCATAGATGGATTTGTTACAGTAACAACTGCTCCCCTTGCTCCTGGGCTACTGAGCTGTTTTGTGTTTACTAAATTCATAGGAGGGGCAAAGGCCACAGTCGTTTGCTTGGGGAAGAGAGGTTGTTGCTGCTGCTGCTGCTGAGGTTGGTACTGATGATGTTGTGTCTGTTGCTGCTGCTGCTGAGGTTGATACTGATGATGTTGCGTCTGTTGCTGCTGCTGCTGCTGAGGTTGATACAGATGCTGCTGTTGCTGTTGCGGTGGTTGCTGTAAGGATCTCAGTCCATTTACATTCAGTGCTAGAGCAGGAGACTGAACAGCGACTGAATTATTGTTCTGCATTAACCTATTACCCATCAGCCCATTGTTTCTACTTGGCTGCTGGAACCCAAGCGCTAAACTAGTACTGTTATTATTTGCATAGAATATACCATTATTCGGACTTCCGTTAATGTGATTAGCATCTTCCCTCACTACTCCTGCCCTCAACAAGAACTCCTCCAATGTAATTTCACCTAAAGTTGGTTGTCCTTGTGGCATATTTGATCCTCCTCCTCCTCCTCCTCCTCCTCCTCCACCACCACCACCACTACCACTCACTTCTGTAGGTGCACCAGCACCACCACTGCTTTCTTTAATCAGGTCTCTCCAAACTTCATCAACAGTCTTCTGACTCAATGTCCGTGGCAAAGTTATTGATCCTTGTCTCTGCAAATTCCCAGCAGGGACAGTTCCTTCTCCATTAACACTAACTGATGTCATTGCTTGATTCTCTTCAGCAGTCCATATATTTTTCAATAGTTCATCCATATTCATTGATCCAAAATCCTTTCCAATCCCACCCCAGGTGTTTTGAAACTCTTCAAAAGTCAATGAATATACCGAAGGCTGTCGAGCCAACGGATAATTCCCTCCGGGTGGCCTCCCTTCTCCATGTGGTGCATCACCAAAGTTCTTGAAGTTCATATGAGATCCCATTCTTATTTCAAGCAGTGACAACAGTTGACTCCAATAAAAAGTGACTTATACTTCCATGTAGGTTGAAGTAGATCAGAGAAATATCTCACTCCACTTCCTTCAACTTCCTTTCTTCAGCTTTAAGATCTAAAAAGTCCACCAAATTAAGTGAAGATTAAGTCAATAATAATACATATCATTCTAATTTTATTTCCAATTATAGACAAACTAAAAAAAAATGCAAAAAACAACCAATATTCGTTTTACCATAAAAAATGAAACTTTACACATCAACTTCACATGTATGTACCAAAACCATTCCTATGCTTCAAAACAGAGCACACAAAATACATAAAACAAATTAAAAAATCGAAGCAATCATAGCTTGAGAAATTTGCGACCATGGAAAAAAAATACCATTTCCAAGAATCTTATCAATTAGTTAGTACAAAGTTTACAATCAACAGCAACAGAACAGACTGCCCTTCACAACCATCCATCCAATTGATCTAGATCAGAGAGAACCCCAACTTCTTTTGTCATGTAACTCACTAGAATTCAGATCCATATATTCATCGAAAACTGTAAAAGCAACCTATATATCATCCTACTTGACCAACATATAAAGTTTAAACTCTCGTGCGCGAAGTTGCCCCCACGTAGCAAAAAGCTCCATGGTTATATTGACTTGACTTCTTAGCTCAAACATCAAATATTATCAATAACCTCAAAAATTACAATTCATAATTTTATTTGAAACTAATCATAAAACAAACCCAATCAAAAACCTTTAAATCCCATCAAAAAAACCCCAAACCCATTTCTAGGTTACAGCTCCCAAAAACAATATTATAAAATTAAAAAAGAAAATAACAAAATAAAGCTCCATCATCTTGCCCTAATCGGATCAAATTTCGAATTCCATTGATTTTACTTCAAAAAACGGAAAAAAAAAAAACGAAAAATAAATAATTTTTCATAGCTAAAATTATTATCGGAAAAGACAAAAATAAAAAAGAGGAGCGAGAGAAGGAGAGAGACAGAGAGAGTGAAAGAGAAAGAAATGGAGAAAAATAAATAAATAAATAAGCAATTAAATTTGTTACCTTAAATTTTTTTTTCTTTTTTTGTGAATAATTTGTTGAAAACTGAGTCTGAGTGTGAGAAGAGAGAGTGAGCGTGTCGTTTCTCTGAGCTTTTGCTGCGCGGAGGCGACAAGTGTCTATTGCAGCCTCGACACGAGTCGCCATTTAAGGAGTTTCTCTTTTGGGGTTTTTTCCATTTTTTATTTGTTTTTTTTTTTTTTACGATAAAAATATGTTGGTGTGAGAAAGTGGAGAGCCACGAATAATGCGAAACGTGGACCAATGAGAGAAGGGTTTGAAACAACGATGTGACGTCTGTCCAATGGGGAGCCGAAAGGTGGATGAATCTGGACCGTTGAAATTTGCTTTCCGACAATGATTATTGGATTGGTGAATAATGGTGATGGTTGGGGGAAGCCGGTGATGTATGTGTCAAGGACTCAACGTTTCGTTGAGAGGAAATTGTGTGCGGTGGGTTGTACTTATAGAGGTGGTATTCAAATCTCAACCGTCCATCATCATGGAAGTGATTAATTACATTGTTCAAAACTTTGTAGCACGTAAAAAAACATCTCCTCAACTCTATAATTATATATATGGTCAAGCTAAATCAATTTTTTTTTACTGTATATATATTTCCATGATTCATCAATTTAGATCATGTATTTTTTTAAATTTTTTTTGTTATTGATAAGATACGAACCGTTAATTTGAGAGTCATTTGTCCAAACAACAAACTCATTCATCTATCGACAGACCTACGTCCCTGGAGGCAAATCAACTTAAACCATGCAAGTAACAAAACTCAAATAACAAATGCAAATCACGCCATTGTCATCGGTATGAAATATTTTTATTAATTACAACTAATCGAAGTAATAGAAGCTTTTATCTTTTATAAACAAACATCTATAATGTATTTAAGGTCAAAATTCTTTTTTATTATTTTTTTGACCAGCTTCTTTTACTATTATTAGCACAAATGCTTGAACAAATTTCGTGTTGGAGGAAACATGGAATGATGAGAGTTGAAGAAACAATCATGGAGATATTCTAATTCTTCCTCTCCCATGAAAGTTGAAACGTTTGTATGACTTTGTTTTACAAAAACGTATTTCTAACTTTTTTTCATTTATATGTCTTATTTGTAGGGGAAAATTGTACAACAACAAAACGATACCGTAGGAGTAGCGGTAGTAGTGGTCTCGTCACTCTCTCATCTAGTTTTTATCATGATCAAACTCCATGTGAGTATGTGAGCGAGTGAAGACAGAAATAGTGGGGCCGCAAAACCATGTCAACGGCTGATATTCCAATTTCCAAATCAGGATCGTACACGGTACATGTATTGATGTGTATAGATATTGGCGTGATCATATCATTATATAATTATATCGTGATGGTATCTCTCTCCAGAAGAATACACAAATCAACGGCCAATCAGGAATCAGGATAGAGAGAAAGCAATCTTATTATTATTATTTTTTTCTGACACTCATGTCTCACATGGGTCCCAACCACCACGTGGTGATCCATGATCCCTTTAATTGCAGCATACATATATTAGTGGTGGTGGGGCCACCATCACATGTGGCGCAATCAGACTGCTTCTTCGTCACCGGTACGCCTCGATACCGTCTTCTTTTCTCCTACTATTATTTATTTATTTTAATAAAAAAATTATAAGTTGTGATTTTATACTTCATACTAAGGCCACTTCCGATTTATTGTCACTTTTACGTTAAAATGATGCAACTTTTTTTTCCGCTGGTATCTATCTGCCTGATAATATATATATATATATATATATATATATTTTAAGATTTTTGTTAGATTAAGTTATTTACTCAAATATAGTGGTGTGTGCGGTTCGGTCCGGTTCGGTTCAGTTTTGGCTAAAACGGTATTGAACCGTTATATTTTCGGTTTTTGAAAACTTGAATCGGTTTGAATTTTGAGCTTTTTTTATATATTTTTTCAATTTTTATATCATTTAACAGTCCTATTTTTGTATTTAGACATTTGACTTTTGGGAAATTGATTTTGGGCTATGTTTTTTAACAATCCCTTCCATTCAAAACATATCTAAATAGACCACATTACTGTTTAACTAATCAAATTTAGTATAATTCAATCATAAGTACCTGCTCAATAGTTACCATTCTACCAAATTCAGTCCATACATTACATAGATTGATAGAAGTCCAAAATAAAATAAGATCATACATAAATAATCCAACATATAATCCATAATAAAATTTGTATTTTTTTTGTATTTATAGTTCGGTTCGGTTTTAGAAGGTCCAAAACCGAGACCGAACCATATTCTATGCGGTTCATTCGGTTCGAACCGAATTGAACCGAACTCAACCTTAAAACCGAATCAAACACCATATTTCGGTTCCGTTTGGGTCGGTTCGGTTCGGTTCAATGAACCATACCCACCCCTACTCAAATCATAAACTCGTCCATTTATCGGTAGAGCTACATCTCACGGGGCTAAAAATGATGTAACTTTCACACCATTTCTTTTTTCTATCTTCGACCCAGTACACTAAATGTTAACTGAAAAGAATATTCCTTTTTTTTTCTCAACAATTAACATTTCACCTCTAAATTAACATAATATTACAGTAAGTTAACAAAAAATAGTCCTTCTAAAAATTAACTAAAAATAGTAAATTAAGAAATTTAATTTCATTAACTAAAATATTGCATTTATTATTAAATTAACTTAAATATTACATTTCATAAAAAACAAAAATAAAAGTATATATTAATCGTCATTTAATTCTATGAATTAATATATCCATCCCACATATAATTAATTAATACATTTCGGAGTGTAATGTGAGTCTCTTTAAAGGCGAGTATTTTCATCTACCACCATCTCAACTTTTGGAGTTGACGCTTTCATATGATCCGCAATTGCTATATCAAAATCACGATCATCTTCGATTATCATGTTGTGCATAATAATACACGTAATCATTATATCATGTAATACATTTTTTTTCCAAGAACATGTCGGTCCTGCCACAATTACAAACTGTGATTAGAGAACTCCGAATCCACGTTCTACGTCTTTTCTACATCCTTCTTGTTTCATTCTAAATATTTTCTTTCCAGACCATGTGGACCGTGAATTGTTTTGTACAAGCGTATACCATTTTGGGTATATACCATCAACTAAATAATAACACATGCTATATTCTTTTCTTTGAATGACATAATGAGCTAGATGAGCAATACCTTCAACGAAGTTGGCAAAAAGATGGGATGCCTCCAATACATTAATGTCATTGTTGGTAGACATGACAATGGTTCGGTTCCAATCATGGAACCGAACCGAAACTGCCACCCAAAAATCGAAACCGAAATCATAAATAAGGTTTCGAAATCAAAACCAGACCGGTAACTGGAACCCTAAACCCTTAAGGTTCCGGTTTCGGTTCCATTTTTACAAAAACTGGAGTGGAACCGCCGGTTCCACTCTATTTTTTATGAATTTTTTTTAAAATCTTTTGGGACCGTTGGGCGGGCCCCTAAAGGCGCCATTTTTTTTTCTTTCTCTTTTCTTTATTTTCTATAAATACAACCCCCCCGATCGAGCCAAAAAAAGTACATGATTTTAGCCCTCATTCCCGACTCTTTTTTCTTATTCTCAAACAATATACTGTGATTTAATGGTGTGAATCAAGTGTTTTCAGGTTTATTTAGGCCACAAGGGCATTGGTGAATAATGGAAGAATTAAGGGGGAAAAGTGCAAAAAGAGGAAAAATGAGAATTGAATTCAAGGGTTTGTCACGGCTATGTCGCTTGGAAGCAACATCGACCCAACTCCCTGAATTGTCACGGTTTAAGGGTGCGTTTGGTGTGCGGGACATGATTGAAATATTTTTTTAGAGATGTGATTAGGTTGGACTGGATATGATTTGATTAATTATAGTGTTTCTCGTGTTTGGTGCAACATTGGATTGGACTAAAACTAGTCCAATCCTGTGTTTGGGCAAATAATGGGATTGGAGAAAAATATCATGTAATAAAAAGACATTTGAAAATAAAATAAAATAAAACCCAATATGATTAGAATGTTTCCCATTCTCTCTCCTCCATCTCTTTCTCTTCTTTTCCATGTCTCTTTCTCTACCACGTTCTCTTTCCCTTCTCTTTCCCTTCTCTTTCCTCTCATCTCTCTCTTTTTTCTCTAATTATTTCAAATAGACAAGAGATGGACTGATTTGACAAGAGATCGAGCCATCTTGACAAAGTCAGATCGGATATGGAGCATATCCATCTCTACTCAGATCCGGAGCTCTGCTCCATCTCCGGTTAGACCGGTTTCAAATTTGGCATCTCCACTTCGTCTCCATTTTTACTCTGCTCCGCTCCATTTCTATCTCTTAGTTTTTTTGTTCGGCAAAGAGTAGTTGATTAACTAGAGTAGACTCCGCATAATTGTTTTGTACTTTTTTTGTAATTTTTTTTTGGAATCGATGAACATGATGATTGTGAGATTTTGTTGTGTTGCGTTTGATTTTATTTTGGATGAAATTTGTTGAATGAAGTGGGTGATAAGTTGGGTGGAAGATCTGGAATCGATGGCAACTCCTTGTCTTTTTGATGAATTCTGCCAAGCAAAAAAAAATTTTCTTGTTGCCTCTCTCTCTCTCTCTCTTTCTCTCTCTCTTTCTACTAGGGTCAAGTTGTCTTATTTCCTGATATCATATATATATATATATATATATTATTATGAGACTAGGGTTTTAGTGATCCAGTTAAGATATGATTCTAAATCCTATATTAATATGGATTGTCACTAAGACTTCTCTTTAAAAGAAATAAAAAATAATCTCCATTATTTTATTCCTTTTCTTTTGTCAAGATTCGAACCTGCAACCTCCAATTAACAATTAATAATTCTTAATTATTAATTTGTAAATTAAATAATCATATTATTTAATTATATTTAATTAATCACTTAAATAATCATATTATTTAATTAATTCTCAGAATAAATCAATGTCACTTTCTTAACGTAATTAATTGGACCATCTAATTAACCGTGAACCTTGTTACCAGTAATCGTAAAGGGCTAGTAAGGGGACCTAATGGACTTATGGACCCACAGTTTTGAGCTCCAATAATACTTAGAAAAATTAATTAAAACTTTTTAATTAATATTTCATGATTTTTAACCTCAGAGTTATTCCACTAAAAACCTAAGGTTGTACTCTCGTAACTGTAGATGTTTTACACAAACCAAAATATCAGTGTCCATCGATATAGCTATTACATAGAGTATGATCCTCTACAAGAAGTTCATAATTAGAGCTAGGCCATAAAGTCCGTTATACCTCTCTAATTATATCTTCTCTTTTGAGTACCATTGATTCTCTAATGAACAATTATATCATTTATTCCTTTACAGAAGAAGGAGATCGCTCTTATTGTTCAAGTCCCGAATCAACCCTCAATGACACTGTTCCTTATACAGGTGAACTCCATGTCTAGAAGGTAGATTACCTTTCTTAGAGTTCTGCATTGAGAATTGCCCAAGTATCTTGTCGATATACGATGTTTAAGACAATGCTAACAGTTCGTTCTTACGATCCCTTAATAATTGGATCCCTAGAACATAACTAGCCTCTCCCAAATCTTTTATTTTGAATTGGTTTTTCAGTCAACCATTTACTTCCGCTAATACCCCTACGTCATTCACAATGAGTAGGATATCTTCTACGTATAGGATCAGGAAAACTACATTCTTGTCAACGATCCACTTGTAGACACAAGGCTTATCGACGTTTTGCTTAAAGCCATAAGTTTTAATAGCATTATCAAACTTGATGTTCCAAGATCTAGATGTTTGTTTCAGTCTATAAATGGACCTTTGCAGCTTGCAAACATTTTGCTCTTGGTCTTGGGACACGAATCCCTATGGTTGCATCATATAGATGCTCTCATCAAGATTGTCATTCGAAAATGCAGTTTTGACGTCCATTTGCTAAATTTCATAGTCGAAATAGGCAGCAATGGATAAGAGTATCCTAATAGACTTAAACATAGCCACTGGCTGTAGGGAAAAATTCGAAAACGTAGCGGAAGCGTGACTAAATTTTTTTTAGTATAGTTTAAAAATTTTCCAATATTTGAACATTAACCCTTTAATTAATTAAACATACATATATTCAAAAGATATCATACCTCTTGTCGCGTGATCCGATTGACTTAGCATCGATGGTAATCCGCAAGATCTTCCAATCCGATCACGAATGTGAATCACCTAGGAGTGTGATCTCCCTATTATTTGAATTGCGTACATGAGAATGGAAAAACGAAATCTTCTTTCCTGATCGTTAATCACAAAAACTCCAAGAGCCTAGAAAGATCGTTCCGGTCACTTTTGAATTCACAATCGTTATGATTGAAACTTGCGTGAACCTAAATCGAAAGTGTGCACAAAACCTTTTTATGTAAAGGCTTGCAAGTGCATTATCGAATTTAGAACTATCTTTCTCTCTTCCTCTTGGCCGAATTTTCACTATGTTCTAGAGTTGGAATTTTTTTTTATTCAAAAGCAAGAGAATAAAAAATTCTTTCTCTAAAAAAAAACTTTTTTTTTCTTCCTATTACTATTAATTCCGAAATTAATAATATATATAGGTATACAAATCCTTTTCCTAATGAGGATTTACTTGGTGGACAAGAATCCTATCTCTAGGTGGATTTACTTGGTGACAAAGAATTCTTTTTTCAAAAAAGATTTCTTTTCCACACCAAGACTTATAATCCAACTCATATAGTGTATTTGTGATTATATTAAAGACTTCCTTATTTGATTAGATAAATAAATTCTTTATTTATCTACTTACCAAATTAAGTCTTTTATATTTATTATAATACTATAATAGTATACTACTAGGAAACATAATTTCTAGTCAGAAAAAGATTTTGATTTTTAATTAAATAATTAATTAATCAATTAATTAATTTCCATTTAATCAAACAATAAAATAAAATAATATTTTAGGCTATTATTATAGCCTTGCCGCCAACACACAAAAATTATGGGCCAAATATTATTTTCTTATTTTATTTAATCCATTCAGGCTTTAATTAAAAGCCCACATGTGAACCATACCCATTCTTACTAAAAAAAACAAGCTCACATGCCTCTCATTAATATATCAATATAATTTGAGCAGTCCATTAAATAAATAATGTGCAAATTATATTCTTAATATATTAAATACAATTCTAGATGGACCCATAAATTAGTCCAGTAGAATATATCAAGTGATCCATGCAAGTCCGTGTGGATTGGAGATCTTGGCGGGCTATCTAAATTTAAGCTTCAACAAATGATTCACTTATGTCCGATCTATTAATTTTAGCTCATTCCACTAAAGAGCTAAAATTGAACTCTTAAATAAAGATAGAATAAGAAGATGTTTCTCATTCATACCCTAGACAATCTTATTGGAGATAGTGTATCCTCGTGTATAATATCAGTAATCGCCAAGAGCTCATAGACCGCCTATAGCTCTCCTAGTTACCATATTTACTCATATGACTACGTTTTGAACTTTGATATTTTGACTTGTCCAGAAGCCATGTTTCAATAGACATTATCGAAAACTCAACGTTGAGATTTAATATCCAATACCTCAAAATATCCATATGATAGTCTTATACTCTCATTCAATAAATTGAGCCACGATGTCCATATCTATAAATGAAGTCCTCTATCGATTAATAAATGAATACCACCAAACTATCGAGGATAGACTATGCGATATAATCGTACTCATTGATAGCTCAAATGATAACACTTGCAATCATAAGTCCATTATTTATCTCATGATTAAGATTGACTCCCCGATTGTCCTTATAATGAAAAGACTTGTATCTACTGACAGTTCTAGATAAAATATTTCATTGTGATCCTGTTCAATATACTCAGTGCACTAGATTCTTTTACTCGAAGACCCTTTCGATGATTTTAGACTCATCATAACTCATTTGATCCCACTCAAATGCCAGCAAAAGAATTCTACAACTTTATCAAGATAAAGGTGCCCAACCTTTAACTTAAGTTGTGAACGTTTATTCAAGACTAACCAAAGAATTGTGTCTACGTCATACATACCCAGATGTACGAACAATTCTTCCTTTCTCATAGTCTTTTGACCTTATGATTATTTACTTTGACAATTATCATTATAAATGCTATAAGATTTTGTAAAATCAGAAATCACTTTATTAATATGAAAAGATTGTCAATTACAATATTACACTCTTGCTATTGAGCATAATCCTAACACTGGCGAGAATGTCTCTTCATAATCGACCCTTTCATTTTCGGAATAAACCTTTGCCACTAGCCTTGCCTTGAAGGTCTTTACCTTCTCATCTACTTCTCTCTTTCTCTTGTAGATCCACTTACACCCTATGGATTTAATCCCATCAAGTATGTCAACAAGTTCCCAAACTGAGTTGGAATACATGGACTCCATCTCGAGATTCATGGCTTTAAGCCACTCCTCTTTGACAGAACCTTCCATTGTATGATTAAATGACAATAGATCATCTACACTATCATCTGAGACGACACCATGTGCCTCTCCAACACCTAAATAGCTATTAGATTGTCGTACAACCCTCCCACTACGTTTAGGTGGTAGTGTGATTTGACTAGGAATCGTGTGAATTTCAGACGATGATGGAACAACAACTTTTGTTGATTAAGCACTGGTCGTACCAGGCTCTAATTCATTTAATACAATCTTACTTCGAGACTTATGATCACTCATATAGTTTTCCTTAAGAAACGTTGCATTTGTCGATACAAATACTTTGTTCTGGACTATAGAAGTATCCACCTCTAGTCTCTTTTGAATAACCTACAAATAAGCAAACATGAGAACGAGGTTCTAACTTTCCAGCTATGTTCTTCAGCACATGTACTAACACCCCCATATACGAAAATGTTTCAAACTTGTTTTGCGACCATTCCACAACTCTAGAGGAGTCCTTGAAACAGATTTGGATGGAACTACATTCAATATGTAGGCTTTCATCTGTAGTGCATATCCCAAAATGAGTTTGGTAATGATGAGCAACTAATCATAGATCTCACCATTTCCATCAGGGTTCTGTTTCTCATCTCCGCAACACCATTTTGCTGTGGTGTTCCAGAAGTTGTGAGTTGGGATACTATCCCATGCTCAACCAAGTAGTTTTCAAAGTCTTGGTCAATATACTCACCTACACGATCCGTTTGCAGAGTTTTGATTGTTTTGCCTAATTGATTATCAACTTTAGCTCGAAATTCTTTAAACTTTTCAAAAGTTTTTGACTTATGTTGCATTAGGTAAACATATCCGTATTTAGAGTAATCATCAATAAAGGTGAC
>CM065643.1:9279676-9464239 GCA_033220585.1 Dipteronia sinensis | reverse complement strand
GTCATTTAGTCCCGGTTAAAAAGACCATTATTTCAAAAAATAAAAAATAAAAAACGAAATACCATATAAAACTTTTGAAATCACAACATATGAAATCACAACATAGTGACATACCCATGGCCTTCATTCTTCACTTCTCTCTGTTACTGTTAGAGGCTGTTTGGTATGAGGTAATCAAAACAATCTGATTTTGGGAAAGTTAAACATGGTAATGTGATTCCTGGGAAACCTGTATATATGTGTTTGGTTATGTTTGGGAATATTATATCTGAGAATATTATATCAGATTTCTGGGAATGTTAGATAATTGTGCTTGGTTGCATATGAAAATCTTATATTCTATATATTTAAATAATTTAGATAATACATATTAATATATGTTATATAATTATATATATTATATAATATATATATATATATATTATAATATAAATTTTATAATAATATTATTATATATAATATATATTATAATGTATATGTATTATAAATTTTATAATAATATTATTATATATAATATATATATTATAATGTATATGTATTAATATATATATATTATATAATATACATTTATATATATAATAATAATTATAAAAAATATATATTAATACATATACATTATAATATATATATTATAATATATATTATATATAATAATAATTATTATAAAATATATATTATAATATATATATATATTATATATATATATAATTATATATATATTATAAATGTTATTATTTTATTTATTACTATATATTATTATATATTATTATTTTACATATATATATTAATATATATCTATTATTATATTATATATATTATTATATAATATTAAATTATATATATATTAAATATATATATATATTAATATATTTTATTATTTTATATATTATATATTAATATTAGTATATAAATTGTTATCTTATATATTATATACATTAATTATATATTATATATGATAATATATTATTATTTATATTATATATATAATAATATATAATATATATTATTATATATAACATATATATATACACACATTACTGTATATATTATTTTATTATAATATATTATTTAATTTATATACTATATATATTATATAATATATAGATATTATTTATATATTAATATATATAATATTATTATATAATATATATATACACATTACTATATATTATTATTATTATTATATATTTATACCTTAATATTATTATTATTATTATATATTATTTAATTTATACTATATATATTATATAATATATATGTATTATTTATATAATTTTATTATAATATATATATATATATATATATATATTTATATACATTCCATTTTATTTATATTAATTATTAAAAAAAATAAGTGGATCCCACGATGGGAATCAGATGGGGGTGAGTTTCATATTACCCTCCAACAGGCGGGTTCATATTATAATGTATATGTATTAATATATATATTTATAATTATTATTATATATATTAATACATATACATTATAATATATATATTATAATATATATTATATATAATAATAATTATTATAAAATATATATTATAATATATATATTATATATATAATTATATAATATATATTATATATGTTATTATTTTATATATTACTATATATTATTATATATTATTATTTTACATGTATATATATTAATATATATCTATTATTATTATATATATTATTATATAATTAATTATATATATATTAAATATATATATATATATTAATATTTTATATTTATATATTATATATTAATATTATTATATAAATTGTTATCTTATATATTATATACATTAATATATATATATATGATAATATATTATTATTTATATTATATATATATAATAATATTATATATATATATTATTATATATAACATATATATATACACACATACTGTATATATTATTTTATTATAATATATTATTTAATTTATATACTATATATATATTATATAATATATAGATATTATTTATATATTAATATATATAATATTATTATATAATATATATATATATATACATACTATATATTATTATTATTATTATATATTTATACATTATATTATTATTATTATACATTATATATTATTTAATTTATATACTATATATATTATATAATATATATGTATTATTTATATAATTTAATTATAATATATATATATTTATATACATTCCATTTTATTTATATTAATTATTAAAAAAAAATAAGTGGGTCCCACGATGGGAATCAGATGGGGGTGAGTTTCATATTACCCTCCAACAGGCGGGTTTCATATTATAATGTATATGTATTAATATATATAATATATATATATATATATTAATACATATACATTATAATATATATATTATAATATATATTATATATAATAATAATTATTATAAAATATATATTATAATATATATATATATTATTATATATAATTATATAATATATATTATATATGTTATTATTTTATATATTACTATATATTATTATATATTATTATTTTACATATATATTAATATATATCTATTATTATATTATATATATTATTATATAAATTAAATTATATATATATATTAAATATATATTTGTATATATTAATATATTTTACTATTTTATATATTATATATTAATATTATTATATAAATTGTTATCTTATATATTATATACATTAATATATATTATATGATAATATATTATTATTTATATTATATATATAATAATATATATATATTATTATATATAACATATATATATACACACATTACTGTATATATTATTTTTATTATAATATATTATTTAATTTATATACTATATATATATTATATAATATATAGATATTATTTATATATTAATATATATATAATATTATTATATAATATATATATATATATATACATTACTATATATATTATTATTATTATATATTTATATAATTTTATTATAATATATATATATATATATATATTTTTATATACATTCCATTTTATTTATATTAATTATTAAAAAAATAAAATGGGTCCCACGATGGGAATCAGACGGGGGTGAGTTTCATATTACCCTCCAACAGGTGGGTTTCATATTACCCCTTAGAGGGTAATGTGATTCCCATGATAATCATTTTCATAGGAATCGAAAAACTTAAATATGCTATCAAATAAGAGAATGCTGTCAGATTTCCATTCTCATACAAAGATTACCTCATATCAAACCGCCCCTTAGGGTTTTTATGATTTCAAATTTTTGACTTGCTTGTTACAATAATACAATGAGACACCCACCACCATATCCAAATACCACAACTCGCTCGAGTTTTCGCCACCGTGAAACTGAAGAAACCCGCCAACCAAATCCCCAAAAGAGTTTCCGTCCGGTTCTTCCTGACCGGTCTAGACCCCTTTCTTTGAACCGCAATCACTATGAATATGAGTGTGCGGGAAAACAACTGTCTGAGTTCAACGATTCGTTGCCCAGAAGACGGTTTACTTCTGAAAAGTACCAATGGGCCAATCTCATGTTGAGTCGTGTTGGTAGTGAAAACGAGAATATGGAGTGTAAAACACAGCACTCTCTCTGTTTCACAGACTACAACAACAACAACAACAGAGACAATGGCAGTTCTTCATCGAATATATATCATTTGGGTGTCCATGGAATTGAAGTAGTAAAGAACCCAGATGCTTCTTTTCCATGTAGAACACAAACATTCCAGTCCAAAGGCAAGGGTTGTTGTGTTACCACAAACCCATCTCCTATCAGATTAAAAGACAACAACTTTAATGAGATACTATATAGGGATGTTGTTGGGTTTAGTAGAGCCAAAGATTTGGTTCCTGATGATGGGTATGATGCTTTAAGATCAAATGAGTTTCCAGATAACTCTATGCCCAAATTATTATGAGAGGTAGTACTTTGGATTCCATTATAGACAAAATTGAAGCTAATGATGCATATAATTCTCATATAGAGGATATGCGAGATGGGTGGATGTTGGACCATAATCGTGCTCGTGATCAATACCAAGATGGAGTATATTCTGGTTGTAGAAATTCTAATGTCAGCATAGGGTCTGAGGATATGGAGATAGTAGGAGAGGATTCGGGTTCTAGAGGTTTTCTTGTTGCGCATGGATTGGAAGTGGAATTGGATGATGGAAGTGTGCATGTGGGAGAAGATTATGGTTTCGAAATAGATGGCGATTCGGGGTCATATGAACAAGTTTTGAATAGGTTAGCATATTCAGAGAAGATGTTGGAAGCAGAGGAGCTAGACATTCAGGACTTCTCCCGAAATCGGATATCCTATGATGATGATTATGATCTGAGAAATGTAGATGGACAATGCACTGCTGAAGATTTAGAACAGTTTTCAGTTTTGAAAAATTATGTGCAAGAGCGTTCAGATGAACTTGTTAAACCTTCGATAAAGGAGCGTTTAGATCCTGTTCAAAATATAAAGGAGCGATTGAGGTACTCTAGCAGACACTTTATCAAACCTTGTAATCAAATTACAAAGAAACGACCGGGACCTCTATCATTTTCTTGTGTTAAGAATCATGAACAGAACAAGCTCTCAAGAACAAATTTGGACGATTTTAATGATGCTAACATGACATGGTCAAGAATGGAGCCGCTTGAAGACTGAACGGTTTGAACAACTTGTACAGATTGCTTTTCTGAAATTTGTAAAAGCCCTGTATGAGAACCCAGCTCAACAAAGCAAGGAAGAATGAGCACTTTAAAGTGCAGTGTTTGTGGCAGGTCTGTCATCTATTTATGCGTTTTAAAGAGGAAATCTCATTCCCTTTATCTTACTCAAATTGATTTTACCCTTTCTTAGATACCAAGAAATGATCCTGTAACCTATACTTATCAATTTAGATTTCTTATTACATTTTTAGTTGTTTAAGGTATGAGTTTTGGATTTTGGTACCTACATATCGAGATACTTTTACATTGGTGCAATCAATTATCTTAAGTTTTGGATCCATAGGAGGTTGATGATTAATTGGAACATATTTTTATGCAACGGGAGGAGATTTTCTTACCATATGATTATTGCTAAGGAGTACAAATAACTATATTGATGCTTCATATATATGCATCCGAATTCGACTGACAAGGTTTGTAATACTATTGACAAGTCATTTTCTAAGGGTTTCTCAATAAGAATAGAAGTGTCAATTGGAGAAGATTGGAAGTCTTTGATTTTGATTATATATTAGTATATTGACTATTGAACATTAATAATGAAAATTCTATCAATTAAATCTTAGAAGAGGAAGACAGAGGGAGATGACTAGAGGAGAGGGAGTATCTCTAAGCAAATTTTAAAAATTAAATAGAAAAGCTTGGAACATTAGCTTCTCTTTACTTATGGTAACTTTATTTATGTTAGCAGAGTCAGATATAGAAGTATATTGCACTAACAACACAATCAAAGACGGATCAGACTATAGTTAAGTATTATTATACAGCAATAAGATTACGGAGTTGTCTGAAGTTTGGTAGTTAGAATATATTTATATGCATATATGTGTATGTAAGATACCATGAGCTGGTAGAAAAAACTATTACTTCTTTGTTTCTCTTGTTCAACTTGGTTGTATTTTTATTGTTGCCAATGTTTGTTAGATTCTTGGAATGGTGCAAGTATCAAAACGATCCCCTGTGGAATTGAGAACCAAGGGTGGTCGAGACTCGAGAGGGGGAAAATGCTTTTGAATTTGTTCCTTTGGTTAGAGTACCCTGCATGCCCCCTGACCTTAGATGTTACATACATTGTTATGTATTGTGATTGTCTCATCATTGTATTTCACGCTCCCACTCTATAATATTTAATTGAAATAAAAAGATTATACTAATTAATCACATTAGATCTTATAACTATTTGAGTTACTGGATAACTCCATTTATAGCTTGTTTGTATACCCTTAACCATATTGACATGAAAGGATATCTAGTACTGGTAGTGTCATCCGACTGGTGTTTTGGAAACGGTGGCATTTAATGTTGTACTATATCCAAATGTAAAATATGTTCTTTCTTTTTTTCATTGTAGATACTATTAATAAATATGATTACAGATGTTATTATTAAGATGATTAAATTTAAATGAATGCTAGTTTTATTGGATTTTTTACAATGTTTTTCAACTTTCTTGTGGGAAATTATAAAAGGGAGCTATTACTAAATGCTTTATGAAGAATTTGGGAATGTCATTATTCGTCTTTTAGCTTGTCTCTCACTCTCTCCAAAACCGAATTTTTGATTTTGCTACTGTTTTAGAGAAACTTTGTTCCAAGCAATGCAATATCTCTAGAAATTGCTTGGTGCATGAATCTCTTTGCAGTAGTTTTTTTTTACTTGGCTGCCTCTTTTTCT
The DNA here is from genome assembly GCA_033220585.1 of Dipteronia sinensis. Lineage (NCBI taxonomy): Eukaryota > Viridiplantae > Streptophyta > Magnoliopsida > Sapindales > Sapindaceae > Dipteronia > Dipteronia sinensis. The sequence continues at coordinate 9,457,867 of CM065643.1, read as the reverse complement.
CTTTCTTCTGATTAGAAGGAGCTACCTTCATCTTTTCACTTTAGATCTAAGAATAATAGTCTTAAATGTTCATCTGTTTACTACATACTTTTCCTGCCTATTATTTTTTGGAATAAATCGATCCATTGCAAGACTTTTTCATTTGCTTAATCTAATAAGCAGTTTTAGTCTTTGATCTCTTTAGATGTTTCCAATGTTATTGAAGGAAGATATTATTCTCGATTGTCTCTCACAGCTGGGAAATCTTAGTCTAATTGATGATTCTGTATTTTGTTCATAGCTGTTGATTTTGGTTTCAGTGTACTTCTATAATGATTGCTTGGTCTTCTTTCATGTTATATCCGGCAACTCAAAAGAGTTTGTGGACACACTAAGCTTGCTGCAGCATGCCTTTATGAGCAAGGCAGCTGAGCTTGGGATTTCACAGAGCACTTGTGTGTGCTGATAGGATGGAGTTATGAAGCAACCCCTAATGGCTTATGGGTTTGGCAAACATTGTCCAATGCTGAAGCCTTGGCTGTGAAAGAGGACCTCATTATATGGCCTCCTGTTGTCTTTGTCCACAACAGTTCCGTAGTGAACGCTAATCCAGATGAGCGGATGATTGTAAGTATTGAAAAGCTCAAGGTTATTATTAAAGGTAAGTACCGTTTAAACTAATGATCTCAAATGCACTCTTATTACTGTTGGATGGTACCTGGTTACCATTTAACACGGGACATTTTTCTTTAAGCACCAACAAGTTTCAAAACTCATATTTCATGATTGCAATTCTATCTTGTTGATTTTGTATGAAGAACTTGAAGGAGGAAATTAACAATGTCATTCGGCTGGTTCCACATGGATGTCTTGCTTTAGATGGACTTGCACTTGATGCACTTTGGCCATTACCATGTTTTTTCTTCTAGCAATCCCAAATATTAAGGGTGATGCCTTTCTTGGTGTCTTGTTCCTTGTTCATTATTCTTCTTGTCAATGTGCTTTTAAATTTCAGGTATGGGATTTGATCGGGGAATGAACAAGGTCTGCCGTGGAAAGCACTATGGTGGTGAACTTCCACGGTACCCTTTCTGGATTGCAAGCATTATGCTGAGAACAAACATGGGAGGTCTGAGTTCCAGCAAATTGCTTCAAGGAGCAACTGCACCAGTGACGGATCACAAAACACAGACAAGATTACAAGTTTTATATATGGCTACTTGGGTATCGTAGAGGATCTGGATAAACTTGATTTAGTGACTAAGAAACGGTGTGTTGTGAGGAGCATCCAAGCCCTTGCAGGGGGGCCTCGTGATAGTGTAAGTAAATGAATGAGTAGGTTATGTTTTTAACTTCAACTTTTGGAACGTTTGTAAATAGTCATGTAGTTCCTCTTCCAGTTTTTGTTTGGTGCAAACTCAGAGTTGGTCAATGAAAATTCTGTCTCCTTCTTTAGTTCCGTTAAGCGATTATAGCTGACACTGTTCATAAGTGATAGTGGGAAGAGGAACAAATTTACAGTAAGAAATGTAGCACGTCGGAATGTTGATCATTGATAGTTATTGCATTTGAATTTAATTTGAAGCTTTGAATCTTGTTGTAGGTATATAGTAAATTAGTAATGCACTAATTTTTTTATCTTTTTCAATTAATGCAAATAATGTTTAGGCAAACTGACTCGGTATTTGATACCAATAGTATAACTCTCATTTGTTGCGATTGGATCGCTTCGAACACCATGCTACACGTTATATATTCATGAAACTCGGAACCTATTTTAAGGGGATCTGGTTGGTTTGCCACATTATCACATTCTGCAATGATATCATATATCTTGAAACATAAATAAGATTATTTCTATTTACTTTTTCAATACTTAACATGTAAACACAATTCTACTGTATTTAATCTTCAATAGAGATCACCGGTGGCAGAGGTCGTATAACAATAGAATCCTTCAATCAAACATTAAAAGTTACAGCACAATTTTTCAGTGTCACTATCGGAGCTACAAGTTCATTAACATTGATAACAAGTCATCCTCGATAGACACAACTATCCTTCCTCTACAGGGAACCATAAGTTCAGCTACATCAATGAAAAAGTCAGAATCTCGCACATAGTCAGCTGTGTGACTCGGAGGAACAGAACATATGACGTACACAAAGTATTCAATCAATCCCCGCTTGCACAACCCCTACATCCACAATGCACACACTCTACATTTTCCGCTTCCCTCAGCTGCTTGGGGACTCTACACACACAAGTTGTGCCAAAGTTGTGATCCCTTGGCTGTATGCATTGTAGGCAGCAAAGTCGTTCATATCCTGACTGCATTTTAAATAAAAGTATGTCAATGAGAAATATTCTTAAAACTATAATGAATTAAGAGCACTAGACTCAGATTAATTTAACTCAACAACGCCTAAAGAGTTTGACTTATTTCCATTTAATGTATGCACAGATCACAGAGGCAGAACAAAAGCAAATTTTCCAAAACCAGTGACATATAGGCCAGTGTAGAATTCGGTCAAATATTAGTTAATGCACGTCTCTGAAAAGATCAAAAGTACTAGCAGTGTGAGTTTATGCAAAAGAAAACATGTTAAGATAACAGGTTATGGTGATGCTCCTTCAGTTTTAGATTCAAGATTGTTTCAATCACGAATCAGATTGAAAAGTTTAATGGTTAAAAGTGTGCTCAAATACTGCATTAGTAAAAGTCCTACACATAATGAATTGCAACACCAAACCTTTTTCCACTTTGCGATTAAGTTACGGTCCCCATAGCCTTGTTCCAAGCAGAACTCATAAAGCTCTTTAGATATATCATTCCTTTTGTAATAAAGATCATATATGTACTGACTTTTCTGATGAGCAATTTTGAAAATAGGCCACAATGCTTCACACTTTCTCTTGCCGTCATGTGGATCATTTTCAGCTGCCAAACAAATAGTCAGTAGTCGACAGTAGAGCTTATTATTTATTCTGGTTTTTCTCCAAAAGTCAATGAAAGAGCAAGAGAAGAGATAAGAGTACTCATCTCAGTTTCTATAAACTAACCAAAACTAGAAACTTGTTCATTTGGATATTAATTAAATCTGAGAACCCTTTTTTTTTTTGTTATTTTGTTTGCAAATGCGCATGAATTGGAAACCGTAGAGATCCGAGTGTATGGAAAGGAGGAAAAACATGAATTTAACTTTCACTAAAGAGACATGAAATAAACCAACAAATTTGAAGAGAACAAGTAATTAACCTTCTCTCATCTTAGCATCTAGCTCACGAAGAGTAGGCTCAATCAACTCCCACCCATCTGGATACTTGATTCGGTTTGTCTTTATCTTAGGCATATTTACCACCTGCAATTTGAGTTAATTAACAGCTAAATCAAAAGCTAAAAGCATGACAGTTTATCAAAGGACTTCTTACATATAGGTGACCTCATTTCTTAATATAAAATACAACTGTCTTCTGAGTAGATTTCCAATCAAGTTAGCAATGGCACCTTTACATCAATCAAGTGTACAAGATTTCTTTCTCTTTTGTCCTCTTTTTCCTACAAAAACTCTTATTTTGCACTTTTTCAAAAAAAAAAAAAAAACTCTTATTTTGCAGAACTTTTTACCGCCGTTGTTCTAACTCAGTTTTAGAGTGCTATCAGTACCCGGAAGCTATGTCAAGAACCCTAACTACATTATATTCATCTTCCATGGGATTCATGTCATTGCAAAAAATAAGCGCACAACTAGATTCAACAATTCCATTGTCAAGAGTAAAGGTTGATGTCATTTTTATTCCAATTCTAACAAAAAGAAAATGAAGTATTTCGTTTCTTGAGGATAGCTACTATCTTAGTAGGTGGTTTAGAACTTCAAGTCTTTCTATAGCGTGAAAAAATGAAAAAATAATTTAAGGTCAAAACGCACTACTTGAATTCAATTCTCTCATTATATAGGTCATTACATCCACTTCAAATCAACTATCAATGAGAATTTCATCTATCCACCTCATATTAGTGATTTTAAAATATACCAACATATGATATGCATCACTAACATCCTAAGATATGTAGCCTTCTAGCCACTACTTATGCTGCTATAACTAAAGATAAAATTTTAACCCTCAAGACTTATTTGAAACTTAAAATAGAAACAACCAATCTATTATGGACCAGACAGTGTTCATTAAGCATCATCATTCTATCTTTTACCATATATAATGCATGAAGACAGTGGCATGATGTTGCCTACCAACTAAAACGTTGAAAGGACATTTTCGGAACTCAACTGGAAGAGGCTCAATATTAGTGAAACATGTACTTCTGAAAACTCTCACTTTGTAAGACATATACTCTACCAGGTTTGACTAATATATTCCTTGATCAAACCTCATGACTTCATCATTCCTTCAAATTCAATCAAAAGTTCATCTTTAACGTTTTGCAAACAATCAGGACCTGCAGAAGGTCTACAAAGCAATACACAACCTAGACAACTAGGGATCTCATTTTTTTAATTATGCTGAGGCACTGGCTTGCAATGCACAATCAACTGTCAAACCAATTAAATCTAGGGTGAATAATATTGGTGGTGTGCTTAAATACTAATGTTAGAGTCATTTCCTGTCCGCTTAAGCTTTTAGGTCTGATGGTTAGCGACAAAAACATCAATAAAACTTTAGTACAGATGCTTCAAAGGGCTTTTATGCATAGATACCAACATCTCTTTGCCTGCATTAGTAACCACCACAACGGCTATGCAGCAACAAACTTTAAGAAAATAAAACACTGTTTATCACTTGATCAAGGCCCTAAATGCTCCTAGTGTATTTGCCGAGTAGTGTTCATCTTTAGATAGCCAAATGAAGGGGTTTAAAGGGTTCAACAGGGAGGGGTTTTTAATTGAAAGGATTCAATCAACAAAATTCTGTACAAACACTTAAAAGCATTATAAAATCCTTAGACTTTGAGACGAAAATAAGTTAAAACTAAATATGGGATAGTGAGCTTTATTTTTGTGCATATCTCCTAGATATGATTTTGCAATAATAAGACTAAAACAACTAAAAATGTAGCAAAAAAAAAAAAAAACAAGGCTTCGTGAAAGAAAAGGTAAGTAATGATAGTGTCATCTTCAATTCTTAATACAAACAATATGCATAATACAGCTGGGTTTCATAACCAGAAATTGTTGAGAGCCCAAATGGGTTTGAATTATTTGACAGCTCAAACTTACAACGAAACACCATGAGAGGGAGAGGGAGAGGGAGAGGCGTACCAGTAGTTGATCGAGTTGAGTTGATACTTGATAGACAGCAGATGTTAAGAATGCTACAAGACCTCGCACCACAAGACAATACTAACCCAGAGCTTCCAATTCTGTTGTTATTATTATTAGAGCTAATTGCACAAACACTCCTAAGGTTTTACATAATTACACGCATATGACAGTTTTGGATATATTAACAGTTTAACACAAACATCACCTGACTTACATCCCTACCGTTAAATTCTGCCGTTAACTCCAAATAGTTGATGATCGAAGTGAAAAATGACTAAAATACCTCATATTATCATTTTATAAAATTAAAAAGTAAAATAAAAACTTTACATTATTCATCTTGCTATTTTTTTTTTATTTGGACATGGTGACGTTTGATGAAGGGGGTATATTCAATTTAGAATTCGTTGGAGTTTGATGGATTTTTTTAAGTGATGATTTTGATGGAATTCACAAATCCCATAGACTTCATATAGATTTTTTTCAAATTTCTATAAGGAGTTGGTTGGACTTTGTTGGACTTTTACATAGAGTTGTAAGGAATTGGTTGGACTTTGTTGGACTTTTACATAGAATTGTATGGAATTGGATTTATCTTGAAAAAGAAAAAAAAAATTGCCCCTACTCAAATGTCACATCCTTATTAGTTTCATACACGTGAAACTAGTATTGTTTTACCAATGCACTAGTTACATACACATGAAACTAGAGATAAAAAATCATCCTCAATCTCTTCCATTTTTTTCTCCATCTTTTTTCTCTTTGATCAATCAACGGATCCATGTTTTTTTCTCTTTAATGTGCCGTCATTAGCTCACGAATTCGAAAGAAGTTGGCTCTAATCCTGTGAAGAACCTAGACGAGAACAATAAAAAACAATATATATATATATTATAATTGATTGCTTGTTTGATATAAAAGTGAAGAACCCAGATGAAAAAAATGATTTTGATATAAAAGTGATGATCTTTTGTTTGTTAGTTTTGATTGAAGAAGAATTGAAACCATAAACGAAAAAAAAAAATCATATTCAATGAAGGTTTTGTGAGATGCGGAGACTAAGAGCTGTGTGAAATAGGAAGAAATCATATTTGATGAGAGAATGAAAAGGGATACCAAGAGCTAAGAAAATTTAGAGGTTATTTGATGTGATAATGAAATCCTATGAAATCCATGGATATAGGGCAAGATTTGTGGAGAGTTTTTTTATTTATACTTTTCATTCTAAAATCCATCAAATTCCATCACTTAAACGAAATCTGTGAAATCCATAGACTGTTGAATACACCCAAATTTGTTTGGATTTCTTAAAAGTCTGAATTGAATATACCTAGATTTCATTGGATTTTATTGGAATCTTTCAAAGTCTGGATTGAATACCCCCCCAGCCTTTGATGGACTCTTTACAAATTCTAATTGAATACCCCCACACTTTTCAAATCCTATAGAATCCAATCAAATCTTGATTGAATACACCCCGAAGTTTTTTTTCTTAATTTTTATAAAATGGAAATAAGGGATATTCTAATCATTTTACTCTTTTAACTAAGGGTGGCCATAAAGTTCTAAACCGAACCGAACCAAAAAAGGGTGTTCAGTTCAGGTCAAAGATTAAATTCGGTTTGAACCGGTTCAAAAATAGATTAAATTGGTTATGTGATTAGAAAATTAATTAGTTGACAAGATGATGGAGCGGTTTTTGGGGGCAAGTACTTGCATGTACACGGGTTGTTCACACATTCTAAATCTCATAGTCAGTAATGGGTTGAAAGATTTAAATGACTCAATTGCAACAGTTCGCAATGCGGTGAAATATGTGAAATCTTCTCCCGGTAGACTGGATAGATTTAAAAAAAGTTGTTGCACATGAGAAGATTGTGACTAAGGTAGGGATGGCAAAAACCCGGGCCGGGTCCGGGTATACCCGATCCCGGCTGGGTACCTGGGTTTTAACAATCCGGGTATCCACTCGAAAAAAACCAGAATTTTACATTCCAGATACCCGGTCCGAAAATACCCAGCTGGGTATCCATACCTAGATTTTACCCGGTTTCTACCTTTTTTTATTCTTGTTGGACCAGCAGATTATAAACTTTAAAAGCTGAGAGAAGACTGGACAAGCATTTAATGCCACCAATGAGCTTGTTGACAACATCTGAAAGAAGACTGAGCAAACATTTAATGCAACCAATGAGCTTGTTAAGTGTTAAGCTGGGCAAATGTGATGTTGATACTTTGTTGTCTAGAATTGAGGATCAGAGTACAGCTACGTTAAAGCAACAACACTTATCATCGCCTAGACATGCAATGGTTGAGTAGAGTTGGCTGAGATATATAGAATATTAGACTTTTATAAAACAGAAATACAGCTAGTAATATCTTCTTCTTTGTAGAGCTCCATCAATGGAGTTTTTGTTAAATCTCTGTAGCTTTCTCTCTTAGAACTTTCATCAAATACTTATCAACATCTATTAAACAACTTTGATCTTTACGCCCAGATCTTGAAAAATACAATATGAGCGTAACTCACTACCATTACTTCTTTTTCTTCCTCCTCTATCTTTTTTTTACCTCCAACACTGCATTCAAACCCAACTTGAAATCAAGCTCTCAAAATTGAGGTTGAAAATGAAGTCAACCCAGGTAAAAAAACTGATAACTTGGTGGGGTTTTGGTCGTTTTCGACCGAGTTACATATATAGCAGAGAAATAGAGAGAGATGCGGATTAGGGTGTTTTTTTTTATTTGACAGATTTATGTAGAAAAAACCGGGTACAAACCGGGTACCTGCTCTGGTAACCGTGTATACCCGGACCCGGGCTGGTACACTACCGGTCGGGTACCCGGGAATTCAGGCCTGGGTAAGGTTGGGTACAATTGCCATTCCTAGACTAAGGGGTTGGTAGTGCTAGATGTTCCTACAAGATGGAATTCCACTTACTTGATGTTGGAAAGTCAGTGAAGCTTAGAAAAGAATTCGACCAATTGGGAGAGGAAGATAGTCATTATGTGAGCTATTTCAGAGATGAAGAAAATGAACAGCAGCGGATAGGACTCCCTAATTTTGATGATTGGGATAATACCAAGGTATTTATCAATTTCTTAGAAACTTTTTATGATATTACTGTAGGGAAAAATTGCTTAAAACCGCAGCGGAAGGCGAAAAAATAATTTTCGTATAGTTTAAAATTTTTCTAAAGATTTGAACCTTAACCCTTTAATTAATTAAACTCAAATATACGGTTAGAGTTAAATACCTCTTGTCGCGTGATCCGATTGACTTACGTCGATGGTAATCCCAAGATCTTCAATCCTAGCACATACGTGAATCACCTAGGAGCGTGGTCTCCCTTTTTCTTTGAATTGCTTACCTTAGAATGGATGTATGAAATTTCTGATCTTGATCTTCAATAGTAAAACAACAAGAGCCTAAAAAAATAGTTCCGGTCACTTTTGAATTCACAATCAATATGATTGAAACTCTCGTAACCCTAAATCGAAAGTGTGCACAAAACCTTTTGATGTTAAAGGCTTGTAAGTGCATTATCGAATGAGAACTTATTTTCTTTTTCTCTCTTGGCCGAAAATCTATGTGTATAGAGTAGGATTTTTATTTTCAAAACAAACAAAAATCTCTCTCTATTTTTTCTTCCTAGGTGGCCGAAAATTCATAACCTTATATTTATAGGTTGGCCGAATTTTCTCCTTCACCAAGTAGGGTTGGCCGAATTTATTGAATAGGAAATCTAGGGTTGGTTAATTTCCTTACTTGAAAAGGAATTATCCTTTTCCCTAATTCCTATCAATTCAAGAATCCTAACCCTTGTAGGACTAGTGGTGACCGAATTCTTTGTATAATAAGGAGTGTATGTGGACTTAATCCTTACCACATTAGGACTCCTATCACTTAAAAGAATTCCAACCCTAATCCAACACATAGTATTTAATTTACTGATCAGGAAAAGATTTTGATTTAAACTATTAATTAATTAAATAATTAATTAATTCCCATTTAATCAAAACAATAAAATAAAATAATATCTTGGGCTATTTTATTTAGCCTTGCAGCCCACACCATATATATATGGGCCCAATATTATTTTTCTTATTTTATTTAATCCATTAGACTTTAAATAAAAGCCCACATGTGAGCCAGACTTATTCTTACTAGAAGAAACAAGCCTACATGTCTCCTTTTAATATATTAATATAATAGTGCAGCCCATTAAATAAATAATAGACATATTATATTTTTAAATATATTAAATGCAATTCTAGATGGACCCATAAATTGGTCCGGTAGAATATATCAAGTGATCCATGCAAGTACGTATGGATTGTGGATCTTGGCGGGCTATCTAAATGTAAGCTTCAATAGACATAACCTAATCACAATCAACAAATGATTTACTTAGGTCCGATCTATTAATTTTAACTCATTCTACTAAAGAGCTAAAATTGAACTCTTAAATAAAGATAGAATAAGGAGATGTTTCTCATTCATACCCTAGACAATCTTATAGGAGATGGTGTATCCTCGTGAATAATATCAAGTAATCGCCAAGAGCTCATAGACCGCCTATAGCTCTCCAAGTTACCACATTTCCTCATATGACCACATTTTGAACTTGGATATTTTGACTTGTCCAGAAGCCATGTCTTTAATAATCATTATTGAAAACTCAACGTTGAGATTTAATATCCAATACCTCAAAACATCCATATGATGATACTATACTCTCATTTAATAAATGGAGCCACGATGTCCATATCTATAAATGAAGTCCTCTATCAATTAACAAATGAATACCACCAAACTATCGAGGATAGACTATGCTATATAATCGTACTCATTGATAGCTCAAATGATAACACTTGCAACCATAAGTCTATCATTTATCTCAGGATTTAGATAGACTCTCCGATTGTCCTGATAATGAAAAGACTTATATCTAGTGACGGTTCTAGATAAAGTATTTCATTGTGATCCAGTTCAATGCACCCAGTGCACTAGATTCTTTTACTCGAAAACCTTTCGATGATTTTAGACTCATCATAACTCATTTGATCTCACTCAAATGCTAGTAAAAGAATTCTACAACTTTATCAAGATAGAGGTGCCCAACCTTTAACTTAAGTTGTGAACGTTATTCAAGACTAACTAAAGAATTGTGTCTACCTCATACATATCTGGATGTACAAACAATTCTTCATATCTCATAGTCTTTTGACCTTATGATTATTTACCTTGACAATTATAATTATAAATGCTATAAGATTTTGCAGAATCAGAAATCACTTTATTTATATGAAAAGATTGTCAATTACAATATTACACTCTTGCTATTGAGCATAATCCTAACAATTACCATGGATTTCAGTGCATCATTGCGTGTGACTTCCAACAATTATTTTAAGAGTTGGTGCACCATTCGAATCAACTAATATCATTGACCACTGAAAGAGATCCGCTTGTGAGTAAAATAGATGTGAGTATGCAGTAAAAATTCGACAAGTATTGGCGGGGGGGAACCAATAACTTGTTGATCTTGGCAAATGTTCATGACCTAAGGTACAAATAGGGTTATGTGAAGTTTCGGTTTGATTCCATTTATGGTGTGGAAGAATCTCAATCAATGATATAAGTTGAAAGGTGTGTTGTCAGACTTTTATGAATAATATAACAGATTTTATGGTAGTTCGGGTGGGGGTGCAAAGGAAACCGATGATGTGTTCTCATTTGGAGTTGGTAGTGGACCTAATGATGACTTAGAATTCGGCAGGTTAAAGGGAACTGATGAAAAGGATAGTTTGTGGGGAATGAACCAACAAGAAGAAGATATTAATAAAGGGAAAAGTGAGGTGGACTTGTATTTGTTAGAGCGTGCTGAGAAATTGAATGAGAGGTTTGATGTTTTGGTTTGGCGGAAGAATTCTTTAGTGAAGTTTCCTATATTATCAGTGGTTGAAAGAGATGTCTTTGCAATCCCGGTTTCAACAATGGTTTTTGAGTCTGCATTTAGCTCAGGTGGTCGCATTCTAGATCCATTTAGGAGTTCATTGACTACTAAAATAGTTAAGGGAAACCAGAAATTGGTTGCAAGTAACTTGCTCTATTGCTGAACCGTTTGTTGTTCAAGAGCATACTCAAAATGAATATGAATCGGTTCATTTGTTAGAACATTATATGAGTGTTAAAACAGGTAAGTATTTAATATTTAGGTGGAAATATCAAATTTGTTGTTTTTTTGTTAATGTTATTTATTATTATGTAAACTTATTGTTTTTTTTTGTCTTAATGTTAATGTAGAGTATGAAAGTGGAGTGACAAATGTTTCTATGGAGGATAAAAATTAAGGAGGAATGATTAATGAAGCCATGAAGATAAGCCTTTAATTTTTTGTATATACATAATTTTTCACTATAATTTTTTTTTTGTCTATGGAGGATAAAGATTGAGTGATGTAAGAACCTCTATTTTATGATTGACTTATTTCATGACAAACCATACCACATTGTGGATGATCTTGTAAGGAGTAGCTTAGGTCTTCGTTGGCAAACTCCCAAACATCTCCATGACTTCAAGATCAAGAGCAAGAGTGAAAGGTATATTCACTTGACTTTATCTCTTGAAGAGCTTATGTGCACACACAAACACTTCATGTATGCTTTGTTCATCTTGTATCTGTGTTCTAATTGTTTATATGTATGCATCCATTACACATTTCACACTTGCACCTCATTGTTAGATCTAAGTGTGGTTTTGTGTGGTGTAATTCGTTTCCGTTTGTGTGATCAGAAACGTTCGCGCTTGCACGACACTTTGCATGTCTTAGCGTGATGGTAGACCATTTGAGAAGGTCCCATTCTTCTCTTGGTTAAGTGTTAGTTTTGGTTTGGTTATTGGGAGAAAGTGTCTAGTTTCAAAAGAGTGAATTTCAATGATTTAAATGTTTTTTAAAACTGACCTTTGTACGGTCTTGTGACCATAATGTTTTATACAAAGCTTCAAAATAAAGTTTATGTAAAAACTAGACACCCATACCTTTCCAACGGTATATTATTCGTAATATTTCATGACCGTTTGCATTGGTTTTGAAATCTCCAAAGTGACCATCAAAACTGGACAACTCTGGTGCTGTCCGTTTTTGACCTTTGGTCACTAAAATGACCATAACTTTTTCTATTGATATCAAAACCTCATTCTGTAAATTGGATTAGAAAGTAGACTTCTATACCTTTCCAACGGTATACTATACGAAAGATTTTGATGTCGTTTGGTCATGTTTTGGGTTGCTTGAAACTTGAGCTGATGCAGTGTCTCGCAAATTAGCCCTTTGGGTGTGGGCACAAGGTGCGCAAATCACTCCAGTAGATTGCGCTATTCGTGCGCACCCTATGCGCTCTCTACAGGTGCGCACATCGCTGGAAATTTTTAGAAACTTCTCAAAACGACATAGTTTCATTTGGGCACCTATAAATACATATTTAACTCATCTTCTTCATTCCATGACTATTAAAAACAAACCCTAGAGAGAGAGAGAGATTCTTGAGAGAGAAAGCTCCATTGAAGCTTGTTTAACTCTCCAAATCCAAAACTCATGCTTTCATTGCATCAATCATATATGGGTCTTCATCAATCTTGACTTGGTAAGTAAGAACAAACATCTCATCTTCATTTATTGTCCTTTAAGCCCAAGATTTCGTTTTTAATGCATAGAATTTTTAGAAATCATTTTTGAATGCATTATTGTGTTGATTGATAACATGATTGGGTTTATATTTTGATAGCTTAATTGATTAGGTCAGTTTTGCCTAAAAGCTAGGTCATAAACACTCATTTGTGATTTATTGATGACTAGGTTGATAGATTATCTTTTAATCAACTGGTTAAGCTTATTGAATGTTTATGTGTGTTTTGTGTAACAATTAGTTTGTTGAATATTCTCTACACAACTAATTGAGTTTGTTTGTGATAGCTAGAATTTAGGACCATATTACCCTTCTAGCTAAGTCTTTATGCATTGCATCTAAACTTTGATATTTATGCATCATTAATTGCATTTCTTGATTGCATATTTATTGCCCTTATTATATGTTGTGACAACTTGTGTTGGTTGAACTTTATTTGACAATTAGATTTTATCTATACATGTATAGGCATTATAACATTAAAGTCATTATGTATAGGCATGTAGGCATTGTTTGATAACTAAGTTGTTTAATTGCATTATAACATCTAGTTAAGGATTTTGTGTTCGGTCTTGCACATTATTGCATTTGAGCATAGTGTCATATACACTTAGACTTTTAATACTCTTCATGAGTCAAAGTCTTGTGGTTTCTAGGTGAAGTTGCACAAGCAAGTAAAGTTTTGCAACCAAGGGTGGGTTGGCAAGCATTGGTCAAGTGCCACTGTAAAAGGCCTGTGGGGTAGAGTAGGAGGTGTTTACGCCAAGAGGAGTGGATCAGGGGATATCACTAGGGATTGAACCAAGAGTGGCGAGTTGTAGTGTCCATAGCCTGAGGTTGTCGAGAGTGAGAGTCCGAGTATCACTTGAGGGTGTAACTTTTTACTCATATAGTGGATTTCTGTGATCGTGTGTGGTTAGAAGGATAGCCCGTGGTTTTTCCCTTGTTGAAGGGTTTCCACGTAAAAATAAAGTGCTCTTTATATTTCCGCACTTTACTTGATTTTGTATGTTTGTTTTGTTGGGTTAATTGTTATTAATATTGACTAATCGAAAAATTGGTAATAATCGATTAACAACTCATCCACCCCCCTCTAGGTTGTTAGACACACGCCTGAGTAGTATTTTCAAGTGAGAAATGCATACATAATTTTTGTATATGCAAGTAGAGTGACAAAATGGAATGCATGCTTTTATGTATGTGGAATGTGGTGTGGAAATTATGAGTGAAATGTTATTTTAGTTGACTAGTTGTAATTTTGATTTGGAGTTATTTTAGTTGTAATTTTGATTTAAAGTTTGGGTTATTTATTTTTGTGAGGTATTATTATGTAATACATATCTATTATTAACTGATTTTTGAACTTTTATTTTGGAGTTTGGAATTTATTAATATGTTTTTTATATTTTGGAATGAATTTGTTATTATTATGTTATATGTTTTTAACTGATTTAATTTATATATATATATATATATATATATATATATTAGTTAGGTTTGATTTGGTTTTTTTTTTTTTGGCTTTGGGCTATTCAAATGGCCAAAAAAAACTCATGAAGCCCATCATGCATGTTGGGCCCAAAACCGAATTGAACCGAACCGAATCGACCCGATTAAAATCACTTCAGTTCAGTTCGGTTACCATCTCTTTATCGGTTTAAATCTGTTTTATTTTGTGTAAACCAAAATATTTTCGATTAAATTCGATTTTGCTCAAAACCGAACCAAAACTAACTGTGCCCACCTCTAGTTTTAACTATTGACCATTAAGAGTTAACAACAAAAGTTAATGGTAGGGGATATTTGTGCAACATTTATCAAAGGTAAAGTGATATTTATGTTAATATGTCTAAAACTACCGTAAAAAAAACACTAACAAGGTTAATTTGGTAATTACATAACAAGGATTTGCTAACCAGCCATTGAATCTCACTTTTAAAATCCAACGACGTAGAGTAAATCCCTAAAATCGATCCAAATACTTCCCGTTCTCTATTTTCTCACACACGTGCACTCTCTCTCTCTCTCTCTGTTTTCAAGGTGGCCTGACGATATAGTTCTATCTAACTACTTCCTTCAATCTTCTTTAACATGTTCGGGTTCTCTCATCTTCTTCTCGTTGATTTGATGAATTGATTTGATTTCCATGTTGTTATTTTATCGAGCTTTGTGTCATTGAATATTGTGGTAGATTTAGATTTTCGTGGTTAAAACTGAGATTATATCTTAAGATTTGTTTTTAATGGAGTTTTGGTTAGATTTGTGTTTGTCTGTAAAATTTTCTGTCTAGATGATTTATTCTATATCTATAAATTTCTGATTCGGTTTGTTTTTAGATTTTAATATAAATTTCTAGTGAATATAAATATTGTTATCGGATGCATGTTAATATGTTTAATTTTCCTATCTTCTTGTTTTCAAAGTTTTATTTGAGATTTATTTTGTAGACCGATAAGTTAATAGTTTAATAAAATCTGTTCATTGGTGATTTCTACAGTGTAGGACAATTCTTGTGAACCAATTGTGACTCTGTTAAATTGTTTGTTCATTGCGTGTATATTTTGTAGATGTCTTAAAAACACTGATAGTTAAAGATGTTTATGTATGTTTGGTCTTTAGATCTATGCTTTTTGATATTGTCTATTGTTATTATTATTATGTCTAAAGTATGTTAGATCTTGTTCTTTTATCTTGGATTTTGTTGATTCGACTTAGTGGTTTTGTTGATTCGACTCTGTTATTTTGTGAATGACTTAGCTTTTCAGTCTTTTTTTATGATGAGATATTTTCAGCAAATTCTTTCATTATTAAAATTATCAATATTATAATGGACAGAAAAATAAATTGATTTGTAACATTTGGAGAATTATGGGTAAGATAAATCAGTTAATAAATATGCTTGTATATATTAGAATGTTTTTTTTTGGCTTAATTACTAAGGAAATAGCTAATATTTATTAGAATCATTAAACGATGAAATGTTCATGTTGTGTTTACCTTGTTCTTCATTATTTGTTAATGAAAATTGTTATATGGATTTTTTGATAGCATGACAAGTCAGCATGATCACCTGAAAGTACGATGATTAGATATACCACGTCACCAAAGTCAGCCAGGAAAGATCAACCCAAGACGACCAGTAGATGATCTCAAGGCTTGATCAAGTTTACCTAAGATGGTCGGGGAAACTAACCGATTAGGTACGAATAACCTGATCGGGGAAACTAGCCGATCGGGTAGAGATAACCTGGTCGAGTAAATACAATTCGACCGGGGTAAAAGAGATCTGGTCTGGTCAGGTAGCTGATCAGTTAGATGACGCATGAGAGACATTAAATGCAATCACGACTCAAATACGTAGAGGAAGAGTCATACCTAAAGAACTGTCTGGGTGCATATAAAGCACTGTCAGCAATCCGGCCACCCTAAAGTGCCGGTTATACCGGGAAAAAAATACTCGGGTATGCCATCGGGGAAAACCTGGTGAGATGCGTTCGGCTGTGTTAGTATTGCACTAACGATTCGGTCAAACCCTTGTAAACAGACAAAATCGGGAGACATCCCTAGTGACTTGTTTACATGGGAAAAATAGGAAAAATGGGGCAAGGTTCCCAGAACACCTCTTGGCTGAAGACTCAAGACGGTTGGGAATTATCCCGAACAAGTAATCGGGACA
Source organism: Dipteronia sinensis (assembly GCA_033220585.1). Classification (NCBI taxonomy): domain Eukaryota; kingdom Viridiplantae; phylum Streptophyta; class Magnoliopsida; order Sapindales; family Sapindaceae; genus Dipteronia; species Dipteronia sinensis. The sequence continues at coordinate 9,441,238 of CM065643.1, read as the reverse complement.
CCTAATGAATCAACGTCAATGGTCGGGAATTATCATAGGCAAAGAGCCAGGACACCGATCGGTCCAAGACTGGTCAGTTTAATAAGATACTTGATCAGTCCAGCGACAAAAACGATCAGTTTAATAAGATACTTGATCAGGATAAAGCAATAAGATCATAAACGTTAAAAAATCGAAAGAGAAAACTATTCAAATCCCTTTCGACGAGCAGCCAAGAACTCGTTTCGTGGATTTGAGGGGGTATTGTTAAAGGGATTTTTTGATAGCATGACAAGTCAGCATGATCACCTGAAAGTACGGTGATTAGATATGCCACGTCACCAAAGTCAGCCAGGAAAGATCAACCCAAGACGACCAATAGATGATCTCAAGGCTTGATCAAGTTTACCTAAGATGGTCGGGGAAACTAACCGATCAGGTACAAATAACCTGATTGGGGAAACTAGCCGATCGGGTAGAGATAACCTGGTCGGTAAATACAATCCGATCTGGGTAAAAGAGATCCGGTCGGGTTAGGTAGCTTATCGGTTAGATGACGCATGAGAGACATTAAATGCAATCACGGCTCAAATACGTGGAGGAATAGTCATACCTAAACAAGGCACCTTGCAGTAAACTCTGATAAGGAAACAAACTTTCTTATAGATATCAGAGTCCAAATCAGGCAACAAGTCTAATTCATTCAATTTATGGAAGACGTGAAACGGGAAAGAAGATAAAGACGACTTCAACAAGTAACAAGTCCTAATTAGACACTACCACATTTCCTTATTTGTATACAAGGATTAGGGTCATATGCATATATAAATAGACCCATAATCTCATTCTAAAAGATAGAGAAATATACACAGACATAGGTAGGAACAAACAGAAAAGAGAGAAACAGAGTGTGTAATCATATTATTCATAGTGAATTCTTCTCCTCGCCGTCACCGGCAACCGTGGATGTTTCCCCGATTTGGGGTTTTACAACGTAAAATATGTGTTTTCTTAATCTCTTCATCTTTCTTGTTCATAACATTATTGTCAACTCACCATAACTTGTGTGACGCGTGATCGACTTTACGTAATCTAAAAATCACCTTCAACAAAAATATAAAAAGTATCTGATGAAGTTGTCTTGTTTGTGTTTCTATTTTCAAATACAATGAAATTTAGCATAATAGCATAATAAGTATTTTTGAAACCCAATGATTACCGCAAAATGGAAATGCTATATAAATCATGAAGCTTTATAGAACCAACTGTATCATAGTACTTTTCCTATTGTTATTATTATCTGATTAAGTGTTCTCAAACTCTAATTAGGCTACTGATGGTGGATTAGTCTCAATATTTGAGATTCAGATTCGATGTTGTTGGGGTGGAATATGTGCATTATTCAATCTCCATTGTTAATTTATAAGCAGATATGTTATATTAATGTACTGGAAGCTTAATGTTGATGGTATTTACCCATTGACTAAGTGAGCACGATTTTCAACATTGATAAACATATTTGTATGAATTTGTGTGATTGTTATGGTGGAGTCATCTTCTTAGTGTAACCTTATATCATGCTTCTCTCTAGGGGTGGGCGCGGTTCGATTCGGTTTTGGCCAAAACCGTATTGAACCGTTATATTTTTGGTTTTTGAAAACTTGAATCGGTTTGAATCGTATTGGACCACAAAACCGAATTGAACCGAATACCTTTATCTCGGTTCGGTTCAATTCGGTTTTTGGCCTATTGGGCTTTAAGGTTTTTTTTACATATTTTTTCAATTTTTGTATCATTTAACAGTCCTATTTTTGTATTTAGACATTTGGCCTTTGGGCAATTGACTTTGGGCTATATTTTTTTAACAATCCATTACATTCAAAACACATCTAAATAGATCACATTACTATTTAACTAATCAAATTTAGTCCAATTCAATCATAAGTACTTGCTCAATAGTTACTATTCTACCAAATTCAGTCCATACATTACATAGAAGTCCAAAATAAAATAAGATCATACATAAATAATCCAACATACAATCCATAATAAAATTTGTATTTTTTTTTTGTATTTGTAGTTCGGTTCGTCGGTTCGATTCGGTTTTGGAAGGTCCAAAACCGAAACTGAACCATAATCTATGCGGTTCATTCGGTTCGAACCGAATTGAACCAAACTCAACCTTAAAACCGAACCAAACACCATATTTCGGTTCGGTTTGAGTTGGTTCGGTTCGGTTCAATGAACCGTGCCCACCCCTACTTCTCTCCAATCAATCTTTGTAAATACTTTGTATATAATTTATATTTTTTATAGTAATATTTACATATATTGCACAAACAACACACACCCTAATCAGTTTTCCAATTCAATTAAACTAGGAATAGTTAATGAATCACACCTGTTTGTGGAAATGAACTTGATTTATCATTATACTATACTCACTGATCTCGTACGATTGTGAGTAGCCATTTTGGTGTGGTCAATAAATTATTGTAATAATGCAACCGTCAAAACTTTTTGTGGATATGTTATCGAAGTTAGGATTTAATCTAAAAATTAGCGTTTTACTATAAGTTGTGTAATGCTCCGTTTGGAAGAAGCTTCTTCAACTAGATCTTTTAGGAATAGATCTTTCAAAGTAGACTTTCTACAAGTAGAGTTTTTAATTGGAAATTGTTGATCGTTTGTTAATTAGAAAAAAAAAATTAAATGGTAAGATTACCAAAATAGGGCTCAAAAAATAAATAACATTTTTTGGAGATGGCATTTCAACATTGTCACTGCTTCAATAACTTATATTTAAAAGACACCTATTATGGTGAACGAACAAAAATAACATCAATAGTTGTTCCACATCAAAGCCTTCATGAAAAAGCTCGGAGCCTTCATGAAAAAACTTGGAACCATTATGAAAAAGCTCGGAACCTTCATGAAAAAGCTCGAAGCCTTCATGAAAAAAGCTCGAAGCCTTATGCAAAAGGCTCGGGTAGTTCATGAAAAAGCTCGGAGACTTATTAAAAAAGTTTGGAGATTCAAAATTGACAAAACTAATATCCTTGAAAAAAGCTCGGACAACAATTTAAAAGACTCGAATAGTTTTACAAAAAGCTCAAACACAGTGTTAAAAGTCTCGGAAACCCAAATATTCATCGTTTTATACACAAATTTTTTATAAATTAAGTTACTGAGTTACTTAATTTTTCAGACAAATTTATTGTAGAGAGAGAGAAGAGTTCAGTATTAGAAATGTGGAGATGGAAGTACAAACAGAATAAAAAACTAATTATTTAAGGGCAATTTTGACAGTTCACCATAATAGGTGCATTTTAAACATAATTTATTAAAACAGTGACGTGGGTGCAACACACCTCTAAAAATGTGACATTTCTCACCATTTCTACTACCAAAATATTCAAAAACAATTTTTAATACAGAGTTATATGAGATATTTTAGTGTTTTTAAAAAAGCTCAAAGTGATTTACTTGGAAAAATCTAAAATTTTAGGTTCTCCAAACAGACTGTAATACAGTTTTTTTAATCATTCAAAAGCTATACTTAGTAACCACCAAGCTTTTAGCCGGTAGATAAGCTTTTCTAAACGTACGATAAGAGCACAATGCTTTTATGATTGTAATTTGGTAAAGAAGGCATGGTCATGAAATTGAAAGTGAATGAAGGATCACATTCAGGACTTGTTTTCATTTGATAAATTTGACCATAATTATAAATTAAGATTTGAATTCAATATTTTCTCGAAAAAAAATTGAATTTTATATTTTGTTTATATGAGTTCTACCTAGGCAATAATACTACACATCTTCAAACATATTGCATAAAGAATAATGTTACTCTGCACAAGAATATTAAGACCGGAAAATAATTTGGTGGTGAACAACACAGCCCTCAATTTCCTATTTATGGTTGTCACCAAGCAATTTTGGGTCACTAAAATTTGTACAATTTGTCCTATTTTGCTGGTGAGATACCTTTATTTGTTTTAATCTTTAAATCCTCAAAGAACCTGAACATCCCTTGTTAGCTTTTTTCTTTTCTTTTCTTTTCTAAATCTGACACCAATCGAGTTGGAACTATCACGATATAATAAGATCAACCACGACACGAAATACAATTCCCCATTAGAGGGGGCAAATCTCCCTACACTTACGATTTAATGGTGAAATGTGAAACTCGAGCCTCTATTACATAAGTACCGAAGTAGCACCCAGTCACAAATATTGATAATTAAAAATAAAAAAAAAAGCACTTCCTCTCAGCTGCTAATCATAATCTTAGAAAGCATCATATCAACTATCAAGCAGCTACACAAGCTTGCTAATTAATATTATTATGATATCAAGATTTGACAAACAGGCTCATATATCCCAAACTTCATGGGTAAGTATAAAAATCTATCAGGTCTGCTTTGCAACTTTAAACAGGGCTCACACAAGAGAAAAGAGAAAAAAAATGTTTGAAAGAAAAGCAACTTCTTTTGCTTTCATTATCTATTTAATAATATAATCTGTAATACATATGTTGTCATATTCAAATATGCACATTTCACTGGGGAGACAAGGAATCCTTATGTCATGTTAAGTTCTTCTGAGATCACAATATACAAGCTCTGAGTCCAGACAAGATCCGATGATACAGTTTCTTGAAACCAAAAAAATGCCCCCCAGCCCCCGCCCCACCCCCCCCCCCCCATCCTAAATAAATGTTATAAACGGCAGATCTAGTAACAAACAGCTTACTCATTTTTCGGTATGTTCGTGAATGCTAGTGGAGTTCCAAAAGCAAAAACATATTCTATTAAAGTGGAGATACATTGCTCCTTCATTCTGGGTATTGTATCAATATGTGCAGACTGCAGAGTGAAAAACAAACAGAAATCCGTTACCTTGCTTGGCTGCTTCCTGATGGAGTGGGTGACACAACCTCCTTTGAAACTAGCAGTTCTATCATGGAGAAATTCTTACAAGTTGCCCCTGCACAAGACAAAACAAATTGTAGATCATGCAAGCAAACAGCTATACTATCATTTTGTTAAAGAGTTTAGTTATTATAGTTGGGTCATTTCTTGTAAAATGCTTGAGATTAACGGTTCTTCAACATGGTAACAAACTATCAAATCCTTAAAATTCCCTAATATAGTACTATAGTCTGTGTATACCCTACGTGACAAGAGGGTTAACAATATTCAGATCCTCACCAATTTAAAATATGCCATGAAGCACTAGTACTTCCTTCCTATAACCTTTCCACCACTATGGTTCTTTTTGTATAATTAGGTATTCTCAGATAATGCGACTTTTTGAGATCACAAACCACTTTGCATTATTTCAAAAATACTGCCATTTAACTTTAAATAACCATAATCCCAAAGTCTATTTTTCCATCAGTTAACTTCTTCCTCAGGGCAAAAGTTTCCTTCAAGATGCACATTTGGTCATGCTTTTTAAATTTAATTTTTTGTTGATTTGTATAATATACCAGTTTCCAACCTCTCGAGACTTCCACAATTTGAACATGGTGCCAGAATGCATTCTATTGATTTTCCAAAAAGAAGGAATTCTAAACATTGTCACCTTAAGCGCTTTCTATAATTTGAATCATCTAAGTCGTCTTCAAAAACATGTTGGAGGCTTGGAACTTCCTGTAAGTATGCCCATCCACAAGGTCTTTATCTTGCAACTCCTTCAACAATTTTATGGCTTCTTCTACCATTCCTCGTCTGCACATCTCATCCAAGACCGTTCTGCATGTAATTAAATCAACTAATCTCTGTTTTTCAATCATCTCCCACAGAGAACCCATTGCCTCTTAAACCTCCTCACCAAGAGCCAATGCATTAACAAGCGAGTTGTATGATCTAGCACTTGGTACAAACATTTAATCACACAACTCCCTGGCATTGTCTGTCCGACCCTGGGCACACAGTCCATAGTCGTAGGAAAATGAGTTAGGCGGACAGTTGTAGATAGTAGACCACATCCATTTGATGGAATATTCTAAGGGCATCATTAACATGATTTGAAAGCATGTATCCTTTTATCATAGAATTCAATGAAAAAATATCAGGTTCAATCCCATGGGTGACCATTTGCTGGAACAAACATCTAATAGTCTCCATATAATATAAGAATTCCTTTCCCTACTCAAGAATGCCGTGAACAAAATATTATACGTCCTAATTGAAGGCATACATTCCAAGTTCCTGCTATTCTTCATATGCCTAAATATATTCACAGCTCTAGTCAACTTCCTAGCTTCAGTGAAAAAATATATTATTGTATTGTAAAGAGCCTCAGAACCAACATAAGGAACCACAAGCATTTGATTAACAACATCGTCCATTCCTTGATACATTTCTGCCGCACCAAGCTTCTTTATCGTGATGTGATAAGTGAACACATTGTGCCTAAACCAGGGCTGCTGAGATGCCCAATTGAACATCTCCAGACACACCAAAGGGTCTTCTTGAAGAGTTATAACATTTCATAGTTCTTCATTACTGAATCTTGGTGGAAGTTGAGAGACTGCCTGTTGAAATCGTGCTTCGTCAAAAGTAGGTTTGCTGTAAGCTTTCGATCTTTTACTTATCCTTCTCCTCAACGATCTTGTTGGGGCTTTAGTTGAGTAAAAAGAACATAAAATCACATTGGAAGAAATATCGAAAGTTGGCTAATCCGGGTTTGGTTTAAAATGCGTATGTTTTGGTCACCGGATTCGAATAGCAAGAAATGAAAGAGTATTGAAATGCACAATACTGATTGATAGGGCGTAACTGTTTGATAAACTGTCTGTGAGAGAAAATATGCCTCAAGCAATTACTCCCAACACTATTCATCATAGCATCACAGGAAATGAATATCGCACAGTCACATGTAGAAAAGATCAGCAGAAATTGAACTTTTCCAGATAATTTTGCATTGAAAATACATATAATAAGATTGCTAACCGTGTGTACACATCGTTAAATTGAAACAGAATTTCTTCCTGCTTCTGCTTTTGCTTCCAACATTGCAGAGTCTCAAACCCCCAAGCTTGGAAAATTCGAAAGAAGTCATGAATTTGATGATTAAAACAAAAACAAAAGTGAATAAATTCAAAAGGGTATGGTGGGTTTCATTTGCAGTTGAAGAGCAAGGTGTTGGTGGTATCAATGGAGGTTCTGAAGGGTAACGTTTTGATAGTTTGTGACTGACGACGACAACACGAGATATTTCTTTCTATTTTTCTTGCAGTTTTGTGAGTTTGGGAGATTAATCTCTGAAATTAACTTGGGATTATAACCTGGCCATTCATTACTTCTCCATTCAAAGATAGAGGAAATGGGTCTAAATGGCAATAAATCCATCTCAATATTTGGAACTATCACTGGATTAATAAGAGTGGTGCTATTGGCACACCCCCTACTGATCTATTCATGTCCTACTTTTTAAATTATAGAATATTCTTTTTTTCCCTTTATCAAAATTACTTAAAGAGACATACAATTTAGGAAAGAAATCTTCTACAAAGTAAATCTATTAAAATTTCATATTCCTTTTCTAAAAAAAAAACCCAATAATATGTTTCTTTAAAAAAAAAAATTCTTAACCCCGTAATCTGTTTCTTCTTCTTCAAAAAAAAATAATTAATTCTTAAACCCTAAAATCGGCTTCTTACAGACATCTAAAATATTATGAAAGAGTTTGAGAATGATATCAAGAATATGGAGAATTGTTTAAGAACGATATCAAACATCTAAAAGAATTGTCTGAGAATGACATAAAACAAGAATTGCCTGACAATGATAGTAAGCATCTGGAAACAATTCATTTTCTGGAAATAAGTTTGAAATTTATTTTTTCTTTAGAACGATATCAAGTTGTCGCTGTGTTGAAGTACCTTGTTATTTTTTATTTTTTCATTTCCATCATGAAATAAGAAGAAATAAAAACTAAAAAACAATAAGAAGAAAAAAATAAATCAATCAATGAAGATGGGAGAGATGTATACAGATACAGAGATAAGAGATAGATAGATCATATATAGTATGTATTAAGTTTGAAAAATAAGTAAAATGGGTAGTTTTGGAAATAAACCAAAAAATTTAATAAAAACATTTTATTTTATTTAATTAAATCAAAATTTTAAAAAGTGGGGCATAAATAGACAGTAGGGGGTGTGCCAATAGCACCACTCGATTAATAATTCTTGTTTTAATGGCACCAAAATAAGTGATGAGACCAAAATACCCCCACTTATTATATATATTTTTAAGTTTTTTATTTTATGTCTTTCTCTCTCCCTTTCTTCTTCCCATTTCAACGAATGTCTTTCTCTCATTTCAGTCGAACACATCTCTCTCAAGCTCTCTTACTTTTATTTTGTTCTTACTTTTATTTTGTTCTCACTTAATGATTTGTACTAATTACTAAACCAGTAGACCATATCTTCTTAAGTTTTCAAATGGGATTTTGTTGATTTTGAGATATTAATTTCGTTTTGGTTGATTTTGAGTTTTCAATTTAGTTTTTATTGTGATTTTGTTGTCAATTTGATGTGAATGGTGAGTTTGTTGAATCTGAATGGGGGTTTGTTTGAATCTTGAATTGGTGGGTTTGGGTTTGAGTTTGTCAAATCGGAGAAGATGAACAGTAGCCGAAGTTGAGATTTTTTTTTAATTTCGAGACTTATTTGTTCCATTTCGAGACTTATTTATGAATATCCGAGACCTATTAGACTTACTCGAGACTTAATTCATGAATACCCGAGACTTACTCACAAATTTTCGAGACTTATTGGGGTAAATTCGAGACTTACTGGGGCGAAATACAATTTTTTTTTGGTCTTTCTTCTTCCTCGTGATGGTAACAGATCTCCATCAATGGTGAAATTGACGATTCGACAACGGCACTGGTTGACTCCGGTTATTCGAGACTTAATTTATGAATACTTATTTGTTCAATTTCGAGACTTATTTATGAATACCCAAGACTTATTCATGCGTTTCGAGACTTATCCATGCGTTTAGAGACTTATTCATGATTTTTCGAGACTTAATTCATGCTTTTTCGAGACTTATTCATACGTCTTCTTCTTCATCGTGATGGAGGTCTGTTCGACCTCCATCAATGGTGACAGTGACGAGCAGACGACAACGCCCGTTGACTCCGAAGATAGTTGGATCTGGAAGATCGGACGACGCCGATTTCGTTGGCGCCATCGGTTTCGTTAGATTCACGTTGGATCGTCACAGATCTGACGATGAAGGTTCGACCATGGTCGGGTCTGTCTTCGTTTTTCTCTCCACACAGCTCGAAATTGAAAACAAACACTTCGGTTACAACGATTGGCACTGGACGAACGTTTTTCCGGTGGTTTTGACGGTCAACTCACCAGTCGGCGGTGACAACTCCATTGATGGAGCTCATGGCGGTTTCTAAATAAAAAAAGAAAAAGAAAAAAGAAAAAAGAAAGGGCAGATAAGAAAAAAGAATAGAAGAGAGGGGGTATTTTTGTCCAAAACCCATCTTTAGTGCTATTAAAACAACACTTATTAATGTGGTGCTATTAGCACAAATCCCACCCAAAAAAGTGCTATTTAAGTTTTTGGCCCTAGCAGAAAAATCTTTCGCCGAACCGTTTACAGAAAAACGATTCGGGAAAAAACGTTTCAAGTAAAAACGATTCCTTGAAGAAACGTTTCTTTAACGAAACACGTTTCCTAAAAACGTTTTATGCCATGCAACCTGATATTTCCAGCCGTTAGATCTCACTTTACAATCCAACGGCGTGGAGAATAACCCCCAATTTCCACCGTAAAACACTAAAACCGCATCTCTCTTGCGCTTCTGGTTCTCTGCTCTCTCTCTCTCTCTCTCTCTCTGTGTTTTCAAGGCGGCCTAACGAGAGAATTTTATCTAGCTACTACCATCAATCTTCTTTAACAGGTTCGGATCCCTCTCATCTTCTTATCTGAATCGATTTGATTTGCATGTTCTTGTTTTATCGATCTTTGTAGCATTTAATGTCCCACTAGGTTTAGGTTTTCGTGGTTAAAACTGAGCTGTTATCTTAAGATTTGTTTTTAATGGAGTTTTGGTTAGATCCTTGTCTCTGTCTCTAAAATTTTCTGTCTAGATGATTTGTTCTATATCTACATCTTTCTGATTCGGTTTGTTTTTAGATTTTTGATATAAATTTCTAGTGAATATAAATATTGTTATTGGATGCATGTTAACATGTTTAATTTTCATATCTTGTTGTTTTCAAAGTTTGATTTAGGGTTTATTTTGTAGACTTAAGTTAATAGTCTAATAACATTTCGTGATCTCAACGGTTTAGTACTGTAGTTGTGAACCAGTTGTTACTCTGTTTAATTGATTGTCCATGTGTGTATATTTTGCGGATGGCTTGAGAACACTGAATAGTTGAAGTTGTTTATCTATTTAGTCATTTTGAAGTCATTGTGTGTTTTATTTATCTTACAATGTTTTTTTGGCTTAATTAGTAAGGAAAGAGTTAATATTTATTAGAATAATTAAACGATGAAATGTTCATGCTCTGTTTACCTTGTTCTTCATTATTTGTTAATGAAAATATTGAAAAGTATCCGGTGAAGTTTTCTTGTTTGTGTTTCTATTTTCAAATACAGGTAAAATTAGCATAATAGCATAGTAAGTTTTTTTTTTTGAAGCCTAATGATTACCACAAAGTGGAAATGCTATATAAATCATGAAGCGTTATAGAACCAATTGTGTCATAGTACTTTTCTTATTGTTATTATTATCTGATTAACTGTTCTCAAACTCTAATTAGGCTACTGATGGTGGATTAGTCTCAATATTGAGATTCATATTCGATGTTGTTGGGGTGGAATATGTGCATTATTCAATCTTCATTGTTAATTTATAAGCAGTTATGTTGTATTAATGTACTGGAAGTTAAATGTTGGATGGTACTTACCCATTGACTAATTTATATTTTTGTACTATAAACTGTACTGATCAGATTATTGTCATATGATTCATATTGCATTATGTTGAAATTTTGATGGAAAAGGCATCGTGTTGTAATGAAGTATTGTATAATGTTTGTTTTATGGTATTGCTCTTCATATTGGGGTTTCTGTGGAAACAGTAGTTATGGAATGAATGAATGATTGATGGGGAGGTGATTGACTACTTTCTCTTTCTATCTTTTCATTTTTTTTTGAGACGTTACGTGCTCGATTTCCTTGGGTGATATTTTGATATTTTGCTTTGTTTACTTTGGTTGTACCTAGTTTATGGCATTTTTTTCAAATTTACATACATGCTGATTGGATTTGGAGGGATTTAGCTGTCTAGGGTTATTGGGTGATATTTTGATGTTTTGCCTTGTTTACTTTGGTTGTACCTAGTTTATGGCATTTTTTCAAATTTACATACATGCTAATAGATACTTTAATTCTTAATGCAGGATGACAGACATCGAACAACCATTCAGACCAAGAGAGAAGCTTTTGGAGAAGCAGAAATATTTCCAGAACATCCACAAACATACATATCTGAAAGGACGATTTGATATGATCACTTCTGTTGCCATTCCAGCTGCTCTGGCTGCTAGTGCATTGTTTCTAATTGTGAGTGTCTTTCTTTGTTATAGTCTTTTTTTTCCGATTTATCAAGATTTTGTTTTGATGTAACTATTATTTGTATTTTGCAATTTTCTTCTTTCAGGGACGTGGAGTCTATAACATGTCTCATGGGATAGGGAAGAAAGAATGACGTAGCGGTCTTGTTTTGTTGATTGGCTGCCCATAGTTCAAAGGATTTTGTATTCCTGAACTTGGGTTGGTGTCTTTTGAAGTTTCTTGTTTAAATTTTTTAATAATCGCATCGACTTGATGGATGTTGAAACCTTACCTCCGGTGACTTTGTTTTTTAATAGTACATAATCAAGTCTTTGGCCACAATTGGTTGTTTGACGAACATGAGACATCTGTTTGCTTGGTTGTTTTTTTCTTATATGGTTTTTCACATTCCTTAAATTAATGTTCTCTTGAGATTGAAAGTGAATCAAGGATCACATTCACGGATTTGTTTTCATTGGATAAATGTCACCATAATTATAATTTAAGATTTGAATTCAATATTTTCTCAGAACAAATTGAATTTGATATTTTGTTTATAAGAGTTCTACCTGGGCAAAAATGCTACACAACTTCAAATATATTGCAAAATAATAATGCTACTCTGCACAAAAGAATATCAAGACTGGAAACTAATTTGGTGGTGAACAGCACAGCCCTTAAATTCCTATGTATGCTTGTAACCAAACAATTTTGGGTCACTACAATTTGTCCTTTTATTTGTTTAAACCTTTACGATGAACCTGAACAAACATTGTCAGTTTTATTGTCAGTTTTTTTTTTTGTTAAATTCTGACACCAATCAAGTCAGATTATATCAATAAGACAAGGAGACAAGGAGTACAATTTCCACTTAATGGAGATAGATCTTCTCATATTTTACAATTTAATGGTTAAATGTGAAAATCGGAGTACAATTCCCACTAATGGAGACAGGATCTTCCTCGCATTTTGCGATTCAATGGTGATATGTAAATGTGAAACTTGGACTTCAATCACAAATATTAATAATAATAATAATAATAATAATAAAAGCACTTCAACTCGGCTACTAATCATAATCTTAGAAACCATCAGATCAACTATCAAGCAGCTACACAAGCTTGAAATTTAATATTATTATGAATCAGGTCCTAGCTTTGCAACTTTGAAACAGGGCTCACACAAGAGAAAAGATAAAAAAAAAAAAAAAGTTTGAAAGAAAAGCAACTTCTTTTGCTTTCATTATCTAATTAATATTATTATCTGTAATACATATGTTGTCATATTCAAATATGCACATTTCATGTTTGTCAAAATAAAAACCAAATATGAACATTTCAGTGAGGGAGGCAAGGAATCCTTTGTCATATTCAAGTTCTTCCGAGATCACAATATAGTAGCTCCAAGTCCAGAAAAGATCCGATGATTACCCTCCCCTAAAAAAAGTTAAAAGGCAGATCAAGTAACAAACAGCTTACTCATTTTTCGGTATGTTCTTGAATGAGTTTCAAAAGCAAAAACATATTCTATTAAAGTGGAGAGACATTGCTCCTTCATTCTGGGTATTGTATCAGAGTGAAAAACAATCAGCAATCCGTTACCTTGCTTGGCTACTTCCTGGTGGAGTAGGTGACGCAACCTCCTTTGTAACTAGCAGTTCTATCATGGAGAAATTCTTACAAGTTGCCCCTACTGCACAAGACAAAACAAATTGTAGATCATGCAAGCAAAACGCTATACTATCATTTTGTTAAAGAGTTTAGTTAGTATAGTTGGGCCATTTCTTGTAAAATGTTTGAGATTAACGGTTCTTCAACATGGTAACAAACTATTGAATCCTTAAAATCCCCTAGTATATTACTATACTCTGTGTATAGTCATGAAATCAAAATCTATCACATCTTGTACAGTTGTACCTTTTGCAGCAGAAAGTTGTGCAGCCTCAGTACTCTCCAATCTCCATTATTGTTGAAAGAGTTCTTTGACTATCCAACCACGAGGTCTTTATCTTGCAACTCCTTCAACAATTTCATGGCTTCTTCTACCCTTCCTTGTCTGCACATCTCATCCAAGACAATTCTGTACGTAATTAAATCAACTGATCTATGTTTTTCAATCATCTCCCGCAGAGAACTCATTGCCTCTTCAACACAACCCCATAAGTTGGGGACATCTTTATCTTGCAGCTCATTTCATCTTTATCTTGTAATGTTGGGGGACATTTTGTCCTCTTTTAATTTTGTGAATTACCTTTCTTTTAATAAAGTATGTTGGTTTAATAAAAAAGAACAGATTATAGTTTTGTATTTTGTTCTGTACAATCTTTTGGCATTTGACGAGAATCATAACAAAATCAAAAATAATAATTAATAATGAATAAAAGAAAAATAAACCGACAAACTCATAAGTTAAATGTATTAATTAATAATTAAATTTAATAAATTAAATATGTATATCAATATTGGTATCATTTTAAAGATTTCAAAGAGATCTTTCAAACGGTATATTTTTTGGAAACACATATTAATATAATTAAGTATGTGAGGGTTAAATTAGTAATTTTAAATAATATTTAAACTGATGTGACATTTAACCATAAAAAAAATGGAGAATTGGTGTAGCTATGGTGTACACCACTACACCAATTTTATTTGGTGTGTTGATTGGAAAGGAATTTTATACCAAATTAGTGTTTTTTTTGTGTAAACGGTGTGTTGGTTGGAGTTACTCTCATATTTGCTTCTTGATTCTCTCTTTTTGGAGTTTTTTCCCTCCGTCAAAATTTGAAATTTCATGCTCTTCCATATCTATTAATTTATATTTTGCAAATTGGTGTCCGGATCTTTAAAATGATACCAATTTACAAAATAAATATTATTATAAATAACCGTAGAAGTGTTAAATTAGAAATTAAAATAAATATAAAATATTGATTTGACAATTTAATAAAATAACTAAAATAAAAAATAGTGTTGAGTGAATAGCATTATATCAATATTAGTGTAACACTATTCATTTAACACTAAATTTTGTCTTGAAAATTAAAATTTAATATTACATTGGAGCAACCTTTTATACCAAGTTAGTGTCTTTACATCAAATTAGTGATGCATTAGTATTGCATTGGAGATGGCCTTAGAGTCGATTTCTCTTCGATACATATTGTTGATTTGTTATGTTGGTTGATGATAGGTTTCGGATCAGTGAATGATGCATTATCATAATAAGTAGAAATGTGATTTCCAATCCCTTTCGATTATGAGAATAGACATTCACAATATGTTACTGTAGACGTATGTAGATTTCAAAATCGATAGATTTTGAAAGCAACTTGATCCATCTGCTGGAGAAAAACTTGGGTGCAACCAATGCACCACGCTTGAATCTGATGGTGGTGCATCGGCTCCACTGAATGATTGACACGTGGCATCACGTTAAAAAAGATTATTTTCACTTTCCTTCTACGCTGAAGTCAGATTTTTCTCTTTCTATCTTCTTCCTCACTTCTCACCGTCGACTTTCCGTGCCGTTGTCGTTCCGGTCTCACTATATTCCGGTGACCGTAATATTAGTGCACGTGTCTTTCTCTACCAAGAGTAAAAAAAAAACAATTGGAAAATTCTGCTAAGGTTAGATTTTTCTTTCTCTATTCTTCCCCACTTCTCACCGTCGGCTTACCGTGACCGTCGTCGTTCCGATCTTGCCATATTCCGGTGACTGTTATATTATTGCACGTGTCTTTCTCTCCCAAGAGTCATGAAAAAAATAACGTGAATTGACTCCAATTCAATCTGAGGACAAGAGGGTTGATCAAGTGTTCTATTGAGGTGCACAGATGGTTGGTTCAATTGGGATTGGTTACTGGTTGAATTTTGGTTTCAAGAGCAGAAGAACAAAAGGATTGTTTAGGATTGTTGTGGTTGCTCTGCTTGGTTCCGGTATCTGGGCCAGTGGCTTTGCCAACCAGCTCAATTATTCACACAATAAGCTGCCAGAAATGTTGGATTTCAAAGACTCTGGTTCTTGTTTTGCTAGTCCATTTGTTTGGTCTTCATCTATGGATTGCTGGATGCTATATTTCAAAGCATGGTACTAATGAAATGTTTGTGTTTGATGTGAAATTCGGATCTGTCTTTGAGGAAAGATTATCCCAAATTTCCCAATTATTTTTCTTGACTCTTGGTAGAGAAAGACACATGCACTAAAATTACGGTCACCGGAATATGGCGAGACCGAAACGATGAAGGCACGGAAAGTCGACGGTGAGAAGTGAGGAAGAAGATAGAAAGAGAAAAATCTGACTTCAGCAGAGAAGAAAAAAGAAAATATTTTTTTTAAAGTAAATGACACAGTGTCAATCATTCAGTGAAACCGATGCACCACCATCAGATTCAAGCGTGGTGCATTGGTTGCACCCAAGTTTTTATCCCATCTATTGATATTGTTCATTTGTACTCGTAAATGATTTAATGATTGAATAGTATTGTATAGATAGATGTGTTAAAAATCGTGTTATAAAAACAATACTCGCAAGTGCACGAATCGTGAAGATAAGTACAACGGCAAGTAGAGATTGTTCCAATGAGAAAAAGTGATTTATTAATTAAAACTAATTCTAATTAAAGTTAAACTAAAAGTACCAAGAGATTTGTTTGAAAATTGAATTAAACTAAAACCAAATTAAATTAAACTAAGAAAGCAATTAAAAGAATTGGTGTTTGTGATCAAGAGATTGAAAACTAGGTAATCGATGCTCCCCCATATGTAATACTCAATGTTCATCAATTAACTCCATTAACAAGATTCAATCCAAAAGGGTTCATTCTTATCTTAATTATGGTATTATCATTATTCCTACTCGGGGTTAATCGCGTACTTTCAACCACTACTCACCATTTGCCAAGGTGTGAGCAATAACCAAAAGCTCATTACGTGCAAGAATTTGTGAACCAAAATTGTCTCGCATATTCCTATGTCAAGAACAATTATACTTATTCAATTGAAAAGTAATTAAGACTACCTATATTCCTATAGCCCAATCTCAATTTATAAATTATCGAAATCCTAGACAAGTATCAATTAACTTTCATAGATCAATACAAGTCAAGAATAAGATATATAATGAATTGAATAAATCTGAATTTGAATTAATAAATAAAAATATAGAGTTTGAATCATAACATGAGCATCACATAGGTTCACATCGATTCCTTAGTATGGATTTAGTTACACATAATGACAATAGTAAGATAAGAGATAGAAAAGATAGAACTCATCTTGATCTTCAATGAATTCTTCAAACCTTCAATTATGAATTCTTCTTTGTCTTCCAATTTTCAACGTATAACGATGAATGGTTGTGTGGCAAAAGGAATTAATTTGTAACTGTAGGCTATGTGGTGTGTGTTTCTTTCAAAAAGAATAAGAAGTATTTATAAGCTTCTCCAAAACTAGGGCTTCAAGATTTCCTCAAAAAACAAGGAATGCGCACGACCGCTCCTTATACCGTGGCACGGACACCTTGCATGTGTTGCAGTCTTCAAAGTAGTGTTAATGTGGACAATAGCGTGGTGTGAACCGCAGTTAAGGTTGATGCCTGGCAAGCGGTATGCGGAGCGATCACCACAGGAACTCTATTGGAATGTACCGCTGGATGTGTCGCGGTTGATGTCATGCATGAAGAGCGACCTTTACAGCGGTTGTTAACAGTTTTACTCATTTTCTTCACGTTTAAGCTCGTTTCCTTGAAAGAATCGTTGAACACCTCATCTAAGGAAATATGATCTACACATGCTCAACAAACACATTAAACAACCTAAAATGCATCAAGAAACGAGCTTATTACATAGGAAATAGGGGTAAAAAACATATATAAACTACGACCGATCAATAGACAGTCTCTACGGTTGTTAAAATCAACCAATCAAATATGTCTCGTCAATTCCAATTTCCAAGGCTGCCGCTAGCTAAAAAGATCAGGGCACTCACCACTAGACATTATCCATTCGTACCATTCTCACTCGGTCACTTGTTGATGATTCATTTCTCACTTCTTCTTCTTTTTTTAAAAAATAAAAAATAAATAACAAACAAATCCTTGACTTCAATTATATTTTCAATTTCAAATATCCTTGACTTTGATAAAAAACGAATCTTCTATATATATTAATATTCTCTCTAAATTAATAAAAAACTATGGTCCCGACTCGGGCCAGTGTAAAAAATTAATAAATTCCTCTATCGTAATAACTAATAATTTCTTTTTGAAACTCTGTGTAAAATTGCAGCCCCGACTGTCACATAAATTAATAATTTCATCAAAGTACAAATTATATTACATAATAATCAAGAACCATAAAAGTACTTCAATAAGCTAGTTTGTACAAAACCACCATGTTTGATATTTTTGACTTTATCCTTCATCTTTTTAATTGTCCTCTTATTATAACTTATAACAAAGAAGATTAAAAAAAAAAGAATTTTTAAGAGCCGTTAGGAATAGAATTTTTAGGTATATCTTGAGATCTCTCTTGTTATATACAACCAAAGAATAAACCTCACTATTTATAGAGTGAGTCTTCTTGGTCTCTAACTAATCACATTACCAAAAGGAATTAGAAATTTTCTTAATAAATCTTTTCTAAACAAAGAATCCTGAAGAAAAAAAAAAGGAAATTTTCCTGAAGTAGAAAACCGACTAAATAAGAAATCTCGAAAATGAACCTTCTTTAAACAAGAAAACCGACTTACACACATTTTTTAAGACAAAATTAGACTTTACAATGTAAAATCCTTCAAATTAATAAACCTTTTAAATTAATACTCAATGATGGGTCATAAAAATATTAATTTAGAGGGGTTCTACTATTTCATTTCTCTTCATAAAACACATTTTTTTTCTTTTCTGTTTCCTTTTTTAATATCAAAATGTAAGAGTGTATTTTTTTTTTTGAAGTATTACATGAATTCAGGATTTGTATAGGGGAACAAACTCGAACCCACCAACCTCTTGGTCGAACCCGCCAACATCTTGGTATAGGTGTGACTCGTGTGAGAGACAAACCACATGGTCATTCTCATCTTGTCTAAGTAAGAGTGTATTTGATACATGAGTGGCGATATTTACATCTTTCAAGAACTGTATGTACACTCCAACTTAGTATGTTTTTGAAAATCTAAGTATATATCTCTAAGTAAAATTTCCAATAAGACTAAATAGTTTGTAAGTAAACCCATAATAATTATTAATTAGTTTGCTATTTTAATATCTTGTGAAAAAATTAAATGTTTCCTTTAAATGATTTGATATTAATATATATCATTAAAAATTCTTTCCATTTTCTTAAGGATAATGCTTGGTGCTGACCGGTCAGCACTTAAGGTACTAACCCACCAATTAAGTGTAGACACGTGACATTTTTTCTTTCACTTTTTTACATTTATCTCCTTGCATTTTTCCGAAATGGACTATGTGTTAACACCCAATTGGTGGGGTCAGTATCTTGGGTGCTGACCGATCAGCACCCAAGTATTATCCTTTTTTTTAAACCCTAGATTATATTTTAAAATTAATTTTAAATATATTTTCAATTTCTTTAAGGAAATGCAAATAAACTACTAGAGAATGAATCAAAATTTTCCCAAGTCGGTTGTAAACAAGCAAGTATTAAATTATTTTTATTAGAAAAATAAAATCATTATAAATTGTTTTCTCTATAATATTTGTATTTTTTTTCTTTGAAACACGCTTTAGACTTTTTGTTTTCAATATTAGTTGCTCTTCAATTTCATTAAACATTTTTCTACTTCCAAATCAATTTGTACATGATATAAACATTGCTTCCCTACAACTTTCACAATTAGGAAATGGATCTCCAACAGAAGAAAAAAAAACCCTCAAAACGAAGTGATTTTGTTGATATAAAACAATTAAGAAGAAATGGAGATAGCAACTTGACATGCTGAGAGAGAAAAAGGAAAAAAAAAAAGGAAAAATGGAATTTAATTTTGTAAAAGGAAAACATGGAAGATAAAATGAAGGGAAGGGAAAGAACAATGACAGTTTTTTTTTTTTTGAAATAAAAGTGGTAGAATTATAGATAATAATAAGATTTCCAATTTTAAATAATAATAAAGTTAATAAAATAACATAATGATAAAAGTCGGTGGTGTGTACTTACAAAAAATACAATTACATTATAATTAAAGAAAAAATATTTTTGGTATTAAGTGGGGTTTATTTACAAACTATAAAAATTTTAAGAATTTTGATGGGTGTGAATACGAAATTGGTGTACATAACATTTTTAAGGGGTGCCATTATCACTACTCTTTATACATTGGTCATGAGAAAATGAAAACTTAGTAGATATTGTGTATTATTATTATGGCTAGTGTTAACATGTGTCCTAAGGGCAGGGACGGACCATAACATGGGCTAGGGTAGGCTTGAGCCCACCCTGGCCCATCTTAAAAAAAATTGAAATTGAAAAACTTACAGAATAGTCATTACAATTTGTTTAATTATCTATTTAGATTAATTATATAAGAAAATATCATGCATGTCCTTTCACTTGTTTCTTTTTTTATTTATATTTATATTTATTTTTTAATATTTACTCACTCCTACCACTTCAAATAAAATATAAAAAAAAACTTTTTTATTAACCACTCTCTCCCATTCTCTAAATTTGGCTTAAACTCTTTATCCAAAAAAATTTGGTTGTCAAATTAGGTATATTTTAATGAATTATATATATTTTTTATTAATTTATTTTATTTTGAATTTTTAGTGTTTATCTAATTTATAGTTTTGTGAATTGTACATATTTAAATATTTTAATTTATTTTAAAATTTTAGGGTTATTATAATTTTTTTTATAAATTTTTAGGGTTAATATATTTTCAAAATTACAAAGTATTGATATAAAAATTGAGTGCAACATCAAATAAAAATACAACTATATAATACAATGTTTAATAAAAATCTTGTTGATGTTGTTTTGGTTTGGCATGAGCTAACAAATGAGGAATTTTTTTCAATTTTTTTTGAAGTATTGCATAACTTCGGGGTTTTTTTCCAGGAGGAAAGACTCGAACCCACAACCTCGTGGTGTAGGTGTGAGGGTTATACCACCAGACCAATCTCATCTCCTCAAATTTATTTCAATCTTACCTTACTAAAGTTACGTTAAAACTTTTCAAAAATTTCTTTGGTACATTATTAGTAGCCTTACACCGAAAATGTATATATTATTATTATTTCAATTTTGCCTTGTTAACTACTAGGTGCATATTTATTTTTCAATTATTAAAATTTCTTCATTCCGTAAAGGCTTATTAAGAAGATCTATTCTAGCCCCCCCTAGCGATGAATCCTAGTTACGTCAATGCCTAAGAGCACATGTTAACAACCACTTTATTGCTAAAAAAAAGAAAAATGTTACTATATTTATTGTAATAAAACAATGAATGCATTTATTTGATATATGTTTTTATTTCCCGTTATAGTAATAAAGTGGTTGTTAATGTTCCTGTTAACTCTACCCTATTGTTATAAAAGTAACACTACATAACCAATACTAGAAGCCCGTCCAACAAGAACAATACATATTAGATTCAAATTTTGGTTTCAATTTAATGGGCTATATTTGGACAGCCCAATACCAACCAGAGCCCACTCGGGTCGGCCCATCTAAAATTTCCATAAGACATTTCAAACCCCTGCAAAACCCCTGTGAGCTATCGTGTTTACTCTTTACAGGCAATAGAACGACGTCGTTTTATGGATCTTAAACTCTGAAATTTCCACCATGAGCGTATCTCAAGTTTTTGAACTCTTATAAGCACCCCTAAATCTACATTTATGTTCAGGTACGTTCGATTCTCAATCTCTCTTTGCTGGTCGATTTTTGTTTTTTTAAGCTCTGTTTGATTGCCGAGAAAATGCAGCAAAACGAAAGGAAATAAATCCTTTGAATTATTTGAATTTCAATTAATTTTAACTTATTTTGAATGGGGTTTCTCTCCAGAATATAGAACAAGATAAAAATTTTCATTTTAAGCTTCTTTACATTATATTTTCTTATATTTTAATCTGAATTTTTATAGGTTAATAATTTGTTTAATTTTTAAAAAACAGATTTGTTTGATGAACAAGCAATGCTTAAAAGCTATACCAGGGATTGAATTTGTGAATTTGTAGTGAAAATGAGTAACCAGCATGAAAAATATGAATCCAAATACTATTTTTTTTTTCGGTTTCCTTTTTACCACCTCTGTGCAGTTTACTTTATCCGAATTCGAAAACTGATTAAAATCCAAATTCATATTGTTGTGGTCGTGTACTGAAGTAAATAATTTCCGTTTACAGATGGTTGGTTTTGTATTTCTGTACAGATTGGAGCCAAGCTGCAAAGGTAGGCGCGTTTCCAATGTCTTTTCGTTGCTTCAACTGCGATGCCCATTGTTTTCAACAGCAATAAATTCTTCGCAAGTTACATCACATGGTGTTGGAAATGAGAACAGAGGGATCAATTTCGATGCTCTGTTCCAATCCTTCACCAAATTACACCTTGTTTAGCCCCTTCATGCCCTTCCTGTGGTGTCAGGAAAGATTCAAATCATCTTTATTGCCACCAAGCTTGTCAACTGTTATGCTAACTTAGGTGACTTTTCATTCTCTCGCTACACTTTTGATCATATCTCAAATAAGAATGTTTACACCTGGAATTCAAGACCTAGCTTTAAAACCAAGGATGCGGCCACAAAGACATCCCATTCAAAACCAAGGAAGGTTTGGCCAAGCAGATGTTGCCCGAAAATTATTCAATGATATGCCTATTAGAGACGGGTTCTTGGACTGCTTTGATTTCTGGGTATTGTCCTGCAGAGGCTTCAGCTGTCTTGCATGAAATGAAATTGGAAGGAGTTAACATGGATCCAGTTACTGTTGCAAGTATTCTTCCTGTTTGTGCACAATTAGATGATACTGTTAGCGGGATGCTGATTCATTTGTATGTCGTAAAGAATGGACTGGAATTCGATTTGGTTGTTTCCAATAACTTGATCTACATGTATGCAAAATTTGGTATCCCAGGGCATGCACTGAGATTTTTTGATAAGATGGTAGTAAGAGATATCGTCTCATGGAACTCAATAATTGCTGCATATGAGCAAAATAATGATCCAATTCATGCACATGGGTTCTTTAACGAGATGCAGCGATTTGGAGTTCAGCCTGATTCATTGACGTTAGTGAGCTTGGCATCAATTGTTGCTCAACTGAATGATTGTCAAAGTAGCAGGTCAGTTCATGGATTCATCATGAGGAGAGATTGGCTTATGGAAGACGTTGTCATTGGAAATGCAGTTGTCGACATGGACGCCAAGTTGGGTGTCTTGGGTTTTGCTCGTGCAGTTTTTGAAGGACTCCCCATAAAAGATGTAATTTCATGGAACACTTTGATCACAGGCTATGCTCAAAGTGGATATGTGAGTGAGGCAATTCAAGTATACCAGATGATGGAAGAGTACACTGAGATAATGCCAAACTAGTCCATGGACAGGTGATTAAGGACTGTCTCCACTTGGATGTCTTTGTCGGAACTTGCCTTGTTGACATGTATGGGAAATGTGGGAGATTAGACGATGCAATGTCCTTATTCTACCAAATGCCAAGAAGAACTTCAGTCCCTTGGAATGCCATAATATACTGTCATGGAATACATGGGTCGGTGACAAAGCTCTAAAACTATTCAGAGAAATGCTAGATGAGGGAGTGAAACTAGATCACATAAACTTTGTATCTTTGTTGTCAGCTTGTAGCCATTCAGGTTTGGTGCTTTCATATGATGCAAGAAGAGTGCGGGATCAAGTCTCATTTGAAGCATTATGGCTGCATGGTAGATTTGTTTGGTAGGGCTGGACAGTTAAAATGGCTTATGATTTTATAATTAATATGCCAATACAGTCTGGCTTTTCTGTGTGGGGTGCTCTTCTTGGTGCTTATCAAATATACGGAAACATTGAGTTGGTGCTTATGCTTCAGACTGGTTGTTTGAACTTGATTCAGAGAAAGTTGGCTACTTTGCTTTGATGTCTCATATGTATGCAAATTTGGGGAAATGGAAGAGAGTGGAGAAAGTAAGGTCACTGGCTAGAGACAGAGGATTGAAGAAGACTCCTGGATGGAGCATGATCGAAGTGAACAACAAAGTTGGAGTTTTCTATACTAGGAATCAAACCCATCCAAAACGTGATGAAATATACCATGAGTTGAGGATTTTGACCGCAAAAATGAAGACCCTTGGTTATGTTCCTGACTACAGTTTTGTGTTACAGCGGGCACTTACAGGATGTTGAAGATGATGATGAAAAGGAGCATATCCTCTCAAGTCACAGTGAGAGATTGGCAAAAATAAAAAACAGTGATCACTGTAGTGTTTGTGTATCATTATTATAAGAGTGGTACTACACAACCATAAACGAGAAGAAAAAGGACAACAAAAAATCACTATGACTCCATAACAGCCCCTGAATGCCTAGAATGACATTGTCGACTTCACGTCCAGAAACAGAGCAACCTCTGCACCAGCTGACTACATTGAGCGCATCAGAATCCAACATTACAGAACTCCTACTTCAACCTCCACAAAACCCTTCAAACACTCCTGCACTTTGCTGCAGCTCATCTTAGACTGCCACTTGATTCCCTTCTTCAAGTTAAAATTTGCAATGTAGTTGCAATATGATTTTTTTTTTCTTAAAATTAATCAAATAACAAAACTCATGTGCTCAATTACACCAAACTTTGTGTTGGATAAAGGTGTTCGGATTTTTTCGTGTCTTTCTATTGGACTTACTTTATTTTACTTAAAACCTATCATAAAAAACATTACATGTCAAAATTTGTACTTTTTTCTTTCTCTTTAAGGTAGACAATATTTCATTCAAACTCAAGAACTCTTAATTCTTATAAATAAATAAAAAAACAACTTCAGTAAAAAGTCCGATCATGAGAGAGGATCAATACTCCAGATAAAAAGTTATATCTCCTTGACTGAATTAATAACTTGTACAATATTTTCAATACATTAATGAAATTATGATAAATCAAACCTTTTTTTTTTTATACGTATGATAATCAAAATTTCACACATGAATCTTTAAATAAATATGGAAATTTTCAGCTATCCAACCAGAACAATATTATGTTGGGATATAATCATTTTTTCCATGCAGTTTGTCATATTAGACACTTTACCTCATCTAGTTTCAGTAATAGCTATTCTCCGTCTAGAAACCAAAATAATAGACGTTTTCCCCCTTACCGTCAAGATTTCTATTAAAAAAGGTAATTCTGACAAAAAAAAATGGATTAAATGACTTTATTTCCCTTCAACACATGATAGTAACGGTGGATGTTCGTTTTTACCCCTTAATCAAATTGTTTTGCCACTACTAACAAATCAATTGTCCCTCTCTCGTATAAACACCTGAAACACAACATTTCTTTTACAAACACACTTTATTTTTTATTTTTGAAACAAACACACACTTGATTTTACAAACACATTCACACAATTTCTTTTCAACCATTAACCATCGAATCAAGCAACATAAATGGTTGCATGATAATTTTCAAAAACAAACTATGCAATTGCTGGATAAATAACATGCAATGTTAATCTATATCATGCAAGAATAACATAAAATAACATGCATTATTAATCTAGAAACATGATGTATTGCAAATAACATAAAATGGGAATATATATATATATATATATATCATCTAGAAATATGGGTATAATCTGCATACATATTTTTCATACCATGAATGACAAAATAAATATTTTCCACAACTAAGCACTAATAGTTTAAGTGCTAGCAAAGTCCTAAAATATATAACAATCAATATCTAAGCACTGTAATAAGTTTGTATAAGTGCTAGCAAGATCCAACAAAAGGGTACGGCTACCAAAAGCTAAGCACTATAATAAATTTGTTTAAGTGTAAGAAAAATCCAACAAGAGGGTACAACTACCAAAAGCTAAGCATTGTAATAAGTTTGTTTAAGTGCTAGCTATAACAAAATAAAGGAAGATAAACAGAACCACCTCCAGTTCCAACAGTTAATCAATCTGACTGCATGGTCACTTGAGAATGTGGTTGAGTCCGAGCCTGTGTGGGAGGCTGAGAAGAGGAGGCACCTCCTTCTGCTCGCAGATTGGTCGACTAGTTCACACCCTTTGCAGCCCTCTATACATAAAAAAAAAAAAAAAACAATAGGAAGGGCAAAAAAATCAATAAAAGTGTAAACAAAATTCAAATTACAAAAAAATTGTAAACAAATGTAAATTACCTTATTGCTTCTAGAAGGTAAGACAGCTTTACAACTCCTTTTGTTATGGCCGGGTTGTTTGCATTTTCCACAAACAACGGTGCCACTCCTAGCTGCTTTGGTTTCTCATGTGATTCCATTTTCCTTAGCAGCTTCGGTCTACCAGGTTTCGTTTTTAGAGGTGGTAGGTCAACATGTGCTGCTTCAACATCAACCCAATAAGAAATGTCTGGAATGTGATGGATCATGAAGCTATAGGTTCTTTCAAAGGCTGACTTGGACAAGCTTGGGTGAATAAATTGTGTGATACTTTCCTTAATTACACCTAGGCCAAAAAGTGTCTAATGCCAGCCAAAGCATGACTGCATGGCACCCCACTAATCTGCCAATGGTCACACTCACAAGATTTTTCATTTAATTTGACAGTATATGCCCTAGTTAAACCCAGCAACTCATTTTCCCCCATCTCCTAAATGTATGATTTTCAGGATTCTACTCTCCACACTAGCTTCCACTATTTTCTTGTTGACAGTTGGTGGTATCTCGGTTTTCCACCTACCACACTCCTCCTTTCTCAGTTGGAATTTAGTCATCACCATTCTTCTAATGAATTTCATCAAGCTCAAATATGTCATAGCCCTAAAATCCTTCAACATACTATTGAATGCTTCAGTCATGTTATTGGTCACATGATCACACTTAATAGAGGGGTCAAATGCATGCATACAGCAATGTTGGGTGTCTATTTCAGCTAACCATTGTTGTGCCTTAATATTAATTATACCTATCTCTCTCATAAATTTCTTGAATTCATACACGTCATAGGCCTTACTAGCTTTCCAGAAAAGTTATTTCAATTTTTGTGCAGAATATGTAATCCTAAAATTGGCATAGATATGCCTTGCACAGTACCTAAGTAAAACCTCAGATTGAAATTAATATATGCAGTATTAAAGCTTTTACAAACTGATTTAAGATGCTTCTGGTGCTAATATATGCAGTATTTAATTTATATATATATTAAGATGCTAACATATGCAGTATTGAATTAAGATGCTACTAGTGCTAATATATGCAGTATATAATTATTCATATATTAAGATGCTAATATATACAGTATTGAATTAAGATATTGCTAGTGCTAATATATGCAGTATTTAATTAAGATGTTGCTGATGCTAATTGAAATTAATATATATGGTATTTAATTAAATTGAAATAAACAAAGCTAATGAAAATGTGACGAAATTGTACCTTATACTTGCATGTGGCTAATGAGCATTCAAAGACCCAACCACTCCCTTTTGTCTGTCACTCATGAAGCATTCCTGGATACTTCAAAAATAGGCGCAGCTGCTCCAAAAACCATGACCAACTTGATAATGTTTCTCCTTCACATATGCAACATGCAAGTGGACAAAGACCATTATTTGCATCTAAGGCAATAGTCAAGAGAAGTACTCCTCCATATGGCCCTTGCACATGGTAGCCATCAACCCCAATGAAATGCCTGCATCTCTCCATAAAAACCTTTCATCTGTGCTTCAAAGCTGAGGAATAACCTTTGGAAGGTTGTGGTAGGTTCTAGCAAGTGGATATATGCTGCTGAACCTGGGTTACATTGTTGCACCATGACTATATATTTCCTTAAATGTCTAAAAAAACATTGCAAGCTCTTTACCCAACACATGTAGTGCCTTCTTTTTTGCCTTGTACAACCTCTGAACATCAACGGTCACATTATACTGATCTCTTAACATATCAGAAATGACCTCACACTTAATGTCAGGATTGTTCTTGACAAGAACCTTAAACTTACTAGCTATCCACTTGGCTATTGCCTATTCACTTTTACAAAGCCTATGACATAGATGTTCATTATTGTAGGTCTTAATTTGCATTATACAATCATCAATCAGACCAGAAGCATGCTATCTCCAAGGACACCTCTCCTTTTTACGTGCATATGTTAACCTATTTCTATCATTTTTCTACTTATCGTAATTAAAACCCTTTTGAATGACATAGTCTCTCAACAATGCCCTCAATAAGTACACACTATCATGTGTTTGTCCCACCTCAAACTCTATTGGACTACCTAACAGTTGCTTAAAAGGATTAGACTTTATCAATCGAGCTACTTTGACATCCTCATTTTCAGCTTCTAAATCACTAACAAACTCATCATCGAGATGAGAATTGTGCCCATCAAAAAGTTCGAGGTTCACATTCTTTTCAAAATCATCTATATCAGCTACTGTCATAACCCCAACTACCTCACCCACTTCATCAGAATCACCACCTAACCCAAGATCATCCTCATCTAAACCACCATGTGGCCTAACGCTATCAACCTCAATCACTTCCTCACTATCACCGGACATACAATTTGCATCCTCATTATCACCCTCATAGTTAAATAAGTTATTCTCAAAATCACTAAACCCTAAATCTTGGTTATGATTCATGAACCTAGGATGTAGATTGAGAATGTTTGAAGAGGCGGTTGGTGCTAATGGGATATATGCTTTCTTTTCTATTTCAAAAGTAATTTTCTTTTCTTTATGATTACTAAACAATGTAAACACGTCTATAATATCACTATCACTAGTCACTTTTTCTCTCTCACTACATCATGGCAATAACACTCACACCCAATATTCATCTTTAGGCACTTCCTCACAACCATTTTCTTTTTCAGACATGGTATGCAACAATGTAATCAAACTAACGTGGTCAACATCACAAGTCCAAAGCTCAAACACCTTAGACTCATAATGAACTACTGTCTCAAATATATCCATTCAAGCTGTGCAAAACAAAAATATTAAAAGACAATGTTAGTTCAACTGTTAATTTGACCATAATTGAATATTAAAAGGCAAAAATATCCCTAAAAAGCTAAATACTCATTTAAATAAAAATAATAATTTAAAACTAAGTATCATTGACCTTCGATTTCTACAAAGCTGGACATCACACATCATACCATTTTCGTTAGATTTGGCCTCCACACTCTTAGAGGTGAAAAAAAAATCTAAATCCAAGTAATTTAAGATCAAGTAAAGAATAATTTATCTTACTGATGACACATCGTTGCAGTGTCGTTAAAAGATTGAAAATTAAGTTCGGCCTTGCAAGCGCGTGAGTTATAGGGACTAGCACAATGACAAGCAAGGATATCGTTCTACGGGAAGGTGGGATCCACCAACCATCACCGGTTCTAGCTATTGCTACAATAAGCCGAGCGAACTCGTGCGTTGTGTGTGCGGAAAAGTAAATAATAATATAATTAAATAAATTACATAAATAATATTTACATGGATAGGATGGAATGGAGAGATGTCATAAAATGTATGGATACGCTAAGAAAATGACTCAACCGTAATAATCCTCCTAATTAAGCACTAAACTTACTTAGTCTCTCAAATGTGCAAGCATATTATAGGCTCGTGTCCCCTTAATTGATCTCTAATCTCTCTCGATGTCTTAGAAATCACATCCACACAATTGCATGGATTCATTAAGTACTTTGGGACACACACACACACACACACACACACACACACACACACACACACACACACACACACACACGAGCCATGTACGCCAGCCTAGTGATTTCTCAACTTTTTGGTCAAATACAGTGGTTATTTCGTTGGGTATTTAATGCGCAACCGCATGAGCCATACTACAGCCAATAATTCTTCCACGAAGTTAACCAAATACAGGATGGAAACCAAGTGAAAACATTAAGAATACGATATATCCATATAACACGTATGTTATATGCTCGTGTCCCCTAAATTAATCTATACCCTCTCTCAAGTGACATAGAGATTGCATACATACATATACATGAATCCATTAAGTTCTATGAGACACACACACGAGCTCTACACGCTAACCTAGTGATCTCTCAACTTTCTGGTCAAATGTAGAAGATATCACGCTGAACATGTTAATGTGAACCACGCGATATATAACATACATCCTAAATATCATTCACAAGGTGGCTAACCAAGTGAAAGAATTAAGCAATGAAATACCCATATAACTACAGGAGCACAAGAGGAATTCAACGGTATTTACTCTAAATAGGATTCGATTTTATCAAACTTCCTATGATGGCTAAAAATGGAAAGCAAGCTCACCAAGCAACAATATGCAATAAGTTGATTGTTATATCATTAAGAACATTCAAATTAAGTTATGGGTTTATTCTCTTGATTAGGAAATTCACCAAAATCAATTCAACACCCAACCTAAGCCATGGGAGGGCAATTGTGCCTTTAAAACAAAGACCCATTAAGAACACGAATATTGAACCAATCCTAAATTAGCATGAGCATGCATCAACAAAGCTTCTCCCACTCTTTAGAGCTAAAGCTTTTGCACTCAAATCATTCAATACATGGTATTTTGGATCATCCATCAATCATCAACAATCATGGGATGTTAAATTACACTACTCATAAATTAAATTACTCTACTCTTAATCTCATTCATGAACACATACTAATTTAGACCCTCCACACACATGAATATCACAAAAAGAGATTAAAATCATGCATAAACAAAAAGTATAATAAAACCCAAACGAATTTAAGAACAATCATACATACATAACATAAGTGTAGATTTACAAAGTTTCCAAATTGGGGATACACATCAAAGAAAATAAGAAATACAAAAAGAATGAGTAAAAAGAGATACAACCCTTGAAGAAATTCCTCCAAGAGCTCATTTCGATGCTTGGCTCGAAATGGGTCAAAGAACCCTCATATCTCCATGCAATATACTCTCAATTGTGGTGGAGGAAGTGTAAAAAGGGATGGTGGAGATGTATAGTGAGCTCCCACGAATGAAAATCCTTCATGGGAGCTTGATTCTCTCCTTATTTTGTGAAGACGATGAAGGAGGAGAAAGAAGATGAAATAAGGGAAAGTTGGGTCTATGGGGTGTGCTTTAGAGAGGGGAGAAAATGGGGTATATATAGTGTGGGGAGACAAGGGTACGAAATGGGGTTTGAAAGGACAAGACTACCCTTCAAATTCAGCCAAAACCTGCAAAACTAGTTCTCAGTCACTATACAACCGTTAAACGTACAGCGGTTTGGAGGCGAAACAGAAACGGACACTTTCTGGAGTAAAATTGTTGTTCACCCGCTGTACGAATGGCCGGTGAACAGCGGTTTTGGCATTTTCAGCATTTCCAACTTCGCGCACAGTTACGAAAATTGACATAACTTTCTCTAAAAAATCCAGAATTATAATATGTAAAAAGAACTGGAAAGTAGACATCCGGGGCTTCCGAAAATATATGGCATGAAACTCAGTTTGAAATGAAAGAGAGGTATGTCCCCCGAAAGTTAGATGTTCAGTACGAGCTATTACCATTTCAGCCCTTTTAACCTCCAAAACTCTTTAATTAAGCTCAAATACCTTCTGTAATGAACATGTACCTACACAAGACTCACAAACACATTATATACCAAAATATGCTGGAAAACGAGAACAAATGATAGGAAATAGGGACCTCAAATAGGTATAAATATGGTTTGATCAATTACCACCCAAGCATGACCTTCGAAAGTTACAAATGCAAAGAACAATATGAATAAATCATCTACCATTGAATCACTTCATATCAATGTGTTTTTGATATTTTCAAAACCAAAAAGAAGGAGATCAACTGAATCACTGCTAACTACCAAGATAAAAAAAATACCGGTTAAAAATAAAAAGAATAAATCTTACAAAACCAAAAATTCAGCAAACCCACAAACAAAAAACAATGGTAAAAGAAATAAAATCTTACAAAGGAATCATCGTAGACGGTATAAAGATATATGTATATAACAATTTTTCTATTGTCAGTTCGAACTGATATAGGATATATCAGTTCCTTGCATGTGGGTCATTGGATTTAAAAGATTATTTGACAAGTGCATGCAGCCAAGTCAGAGCATTTAAATCCAATGATCCACATACAAAAAACTGATATATCTTATATTAGTTCGAGCTGACAACAGAAAGACTAATATGTAATATGTGTATTTGCACATTCTACACACACACACACACACACACACATATATATATATATATATATATATATATATATATATATATATACATACACACTACAAATTGAAAAAGCAAAAGAAATATACATATTCTTAAAAATTAACATGCAAAACATGTAACATGTCATTAGACACGTGTGTATAAATATATATATATATATATATATATATATATATATATATATATATATATGAGAAAATAGGTCTTTTAAGTCAAAAAATTAGGATACATGTAACATGTCATTAGACACGTGTGTGTATAAATATATATATATATATGAGAAAATAGGTCTTTTAAGTCAAAAAATTAGGATGTTTATTGTTTTTACCTAGAATTAGTAAATTTATTGTTTTTACCCAATAAATGGCTGTGAAGACTGAAATACCCCTCATTATCCCAATTAAACACATTAGGTATAAACCAATTAAACACATCAAAGCAGACCAATTAAACACACCACGATACCAATTAAACACACAAGGGCAGACCAATTAAACACATCAGACCATCAATTAAACACACCACGACAATCCAATTAAACACATTAGGAAAGACCCAATTAAACACATCAGAGCATACCAATTAAACACACCAAGACACCAATTAAACACATCAATGCAGACCAATTAAACTCAATTAAACACACCAGGACAACTCAATTAAACACACCATGGCAAAACCATATGTAAATCAATTAAACACACCAAGTCTAACACAATTAAACACACAAGGGCAAAAATAAAAAGTAGGACATTTTTGTCCAAAAAGTGGATTTTTTGGTAAAAACAATAAAAATACTAATTTTGGGTAAAAACAATAAATCTTCTAATTTTTTGGTTACTTATAAAGTTTACCCTATATAAAGTTGACCCTATATATATATAGGGTAAACTTTATAAGTAACCAAAAAATTAGAAGGGTTATTGTTTTTAGCCAAGATTAGTATTTTTATTGTTTTTAACAAAAAATCCACTTTTTGCACACAATTACCCTTTTTTATAAAAATATTATATATTTTCTTTTTCTTTTTTTCCCAAAAAAAAGAAACTTTTTTTTTCTATTTTTTTTCTTTATCTTCTTCTTCTTCCCGGACCTCTAGTATTATTTTTTATCTTCTCAAATGTGTTTAATTGTGTTAGACTTGGTGTGCTTAATTTGGTGTTGCCCTAGTATGTTTAATTGCTTTTTCATGATGTGTTTAATTGGTCTGTCATGGTGTGTTTAATTGAATTACCCTGATGTTTTTAATTGGTTTACACTGGTGTGTTTAACTGAGTTGCCCTGATGTGTTTAATTGACTGTCGTGGTGTGTTTAATTGATTTACACATGTGTGTTTAATTAGTCTGCCTTTTGTGTGTTTAATTGGTCTGGTGTGTTTAATTGGGTTGTCGTGATGTGTTTAATTAATTTACGTCTGGTGTGTTTAATTGATTTACGCTTTTATATGTTTAATTGGTTACCTGGTGTGTTTAATTGGTCTTCCTGGTGTGTTTAAAGAAATCTGGAAAAAATTCCAGATTTGAATTCCAGATTTGAATAGATTTGGAAATTTTCCAGATTTTCTCATACAAAAAAATTAAAAAATCTGTGAAATAATATTTTTTTAGGAAGGAAGAGTTTGCCTTGGTGTGTTTAATTGGTCTGCCTGGTGTGTTTAATTGGTGGCCTGATGTTAATCTGAAAAAAATTCCATATTTGAATAGATTTGGAAAATTTTCAGATTTCCTCATAAAAAAAAAAAAAATCTTTGAAACAATGGATCTCTAGTAAATGTTATATTTTTTTAGGAAGATAATTTTTGTTTCAATGGAACAAAATTTGAAAAAAAAAAAATCTGGAAAAAAATTTAACAAACATAATCTGAAAATTTTTCAAAATAAACATTTTAAACATACAAAATCTGGAAAAAAAAATTTAACAAACATT
The DNA here is from genome assembly GCA_033220585.1 of Dipteronia sinensis. Taxonomy (NCBI): domain Eukaryota; kingdom Viridiplantae; phylum Streptophyta; class Magnoliopsida; order Sapindales; family Sapindaceae; genus Dipteronia; species Dipteronia sinensis. The sequence goes on along the minus strand of CM065643.1, from coordinate 9,407,290 downwards.
TTAACAAACATTATCAAAAATCATTTAACAAACATTTAAAAAAATCTGGAAAAAAAAATTCCAGATTTTAACAAACAAATTTTTCCAGATCTGAAAAATTATTTAACACACAAAATCTGGAAAAAAAAAATTTAACAAAAATTTTAAACAAAAAAATCAAAAATTTTTAAAATATGGATTTTTTTTTAAAGAAAACAAAATCTGAATTTTTTTAAAACAAACAACATCCAAGTTAAACATAACCACAACCACCCTTAAAATCAACATCTAACCAAAAAAATTTCAAAAAAAAAATCAACAACCAGATCTGCAAACCAAAGGAGAGAGAAGATGAACAAAAAAAAATTTCTTAGATTAAAGATGAGAGAGGAGTGAGAGAGGAGATCTGGAAAGGAGTTGCAGTAAAAAATCTGTGGTGGAGAGGGAAGAGATGCGTGAGAGGAAGAGAAAGAGAAACTAAGAGATTAAAGAGAGAGAGAGAAGATATTGAAGGAAGAAAATAAAATGAGATGCGTGAAAGAGAGTATGAGAAAGAAGAGAATAAAGAGAGAAATAAGGAAGAGAGAGAAAGAAGAAAAAATCATTCCTTGAAGATCAACAATACCACATTCTCGCATATATACATAAAAAAAACAGAAATTAGCAACGTGCATGAATGAAATCAAGTAAATCTTGACAAACCTGTACAGCAAAAGCACAAACCGCAGGTACTTCACGTACATATAAGTTCACCAATCTGCATGAATAAAATTAAGACATTCTCATAACTTTACCACAACAAAACCTTACAACCAACAACAGAACAACCCTAATTGTCTGATAAAGTAAATCAAAATTACATTTTTAAACAATATTTATCCATATTTCATGTCTAAGAACAACGAAAAGTCAATTACACCATCAATTTCACAGTAATGAACTTCGGATGAAAAACCCCAATTTTTTTACATAGAAACCCTAAATCTATAACGATAACCAAAACGAACAATAACCAGTGCAACCATGCATCAAAAATCACCACAAAATTAAACTTAAAAAAACATACATTTTCTTCAAAATAAAACACAAAGCCTTCTGGAATCCTTCAAGTTCGAGACTCCTACTCTGTACTCACTCAAAACGAAAGTATTTCTGCTTCAAACACTCTCACACATCCTTCTAATCACCGTTTGGTTAGTAAGAATATAGTGAAAGTAGGGTTTTTTTGGCGCGAAATAGCTTAGGAGATTAACTGTGTGTTAAAGGGTTTTCTAAGAAGCTGAAAGCGTAAATGGAATTAGGACCACGCTTGTTTAGAATAATATTTTCTGGTCACTATTGAAAGGAGAGGTGTATTCGTCTCATCCACTCATTTATTTTGTAATTATTAAATTATTGATTCTTATTTTGTTCTTTACTTTTTTACCCTTTCAAACTTAATTTCCATTCATGTCATTCATGCAAAGTTACAATATTGCCCTTGTCAATTGATAGTCAAAGTGCTGGTGTAACGGCAATCCTGACGGTATGGGATAAAATGTCTAATATCTTGTGGTCAAGGGGGAAGAACAGCCATTACTGAAACTAGATGGGACAAAGTGTCTAATATGGCAAACTACATGGGAAAATTATTATATCCCTATTATGTTCTAATTTTGGTTTCAATGTAATGGGCTTAATTTGGACAGCCCAAGTCCAATCGGGTCAGCCCATCTAAAGTTTCCGGAAAAACGCTTCAAACCCCTGCAAAAGTCAAAACCCTTGTGAGCTACTGTGTTTACACTTTACCAGGCAATAGAACGACGTCGTTTTTATGGATCTTAAACTCTGAAGAAGGTTTTGAATTTCCACCATGAGCGTATCTCAAGCTTTTGAACTCAAATAAGCAGTCCTAAATCTACATTTATGTTCAGGTATGTACGATTTCTCAACCTCGCTTTGCTTGCCGAAATTTTTTTAAGTTCTGTTTGGTTGCCGAGAAATTGTAGGAAAGTGAAAGGAAATATCCTTTGAATTTTTTGAAAATTTCAATTCATTTTTACTTATTTGGATTGGGTTTTCTCTCTATAAAATAAAACAAGATAAAATTTTGCATTTTTAGCTTCTTTACATTATATTTTCTCGTATTTTTATAGGTTAATATATTTGTTTATGAAAAACAGAGTATTTGTGAAATGTAACTAAGTGTTTGACGAAATGCCAAACACTGTAAAGTGAGCAAAAAAGAAAAGAAGCTTCAACAAAAGCTGGACACCATTAATGGAGTCTCTGCAATCCCGAGAATATGATTTTCATTAATTAACCGTTTTCACCTTACATACATTTATATACAATGACTCAGCCAATCACAAATCAAAGAGTCCCTAAAATTCAGGGAATCTGTTAACCGCCTGAAGCTTAGCTTGCTGATGATCAAGTTGATAAGGAGCTAACTGATGAAGCTTAGCTGATTAACAATCCACTGCAGCAATGTTTGATTTCGAACTGTGAGTCCTAGCTAAATGAGCTTGATCTTTATCTGAAGTTGCTGCAGTGTGAGCTGAGAGAGTGTTACTCTTAATAGTTTAATTAGCTTAACAAACATATTTGTTTGATGAACAAGCAATGCTTAAAAGCTACACCAGGGGTAGAATTTATGAATTTGTAAGTGAAAACGAGTGACCAACATGAAAAATATGAATCCAAATTATTATTTATTTTTTTCCATTTTACCACCTCCATGCGCTTTACTTTATCCGAATTCGAAAAACTGATTAAAATTCGAATACATATTGTTGTGGTTGAGTAATGAAGTATATAATTTCCGCTTCCAGATGATTGGTTTTGTATTTCTGTATTCAGATTGGCGCCAAGCTACAAAGGTAGGCGTGTTTCCAATGTCTTTTCATTGCTTCAACCTCGATCCCCATTGTTTTCAACAGCTATAAATCCATCGCAAGTTACATCACATGGTGTTGGAAATGAGAACAGAGGGATCGATTTCGATGTTCTGTTCCAATCCTGCACCAAATTACACCTTGTTAAACCCCTTCATGCCCTTCTTGTGGTGTCGGGAAAGATTCAAAGCATCTTTATTGCCACCAAGCTTGTCAATCGTTATGCCAACTTAGGTGACGTTTCATTCTCTCACTACACTTTTGATCATATCTCAAATAAGAATGTTTACACCTGGAATTCAATGGTTTCTACTTATGTTCGCAGTGGTCGTTTCCACGAAGCTGTAGATTGCTTCTACCAGTTTTTGTTGACCTCTGGTCTTCGACCTGATTTCTATACATTTCCTCCTGTTTTGAAAGCTTGTAGAAATTTATTTGACGGGAAAAATATACATTGCTTGGTTTTAAAGCTAGGTTTTGAATGGGATATCTTTGTGGCCGCATCCTTGTTACATATGTACTGCCGATTTGGCCTAGCAGGTGTTGCTCGAAAATTATTCGATGATATGCCTTTTAGAGACAGGGGTTCTTGGAATGCTATGATTTCTGGGTATTGTCAAAGTGGGAATGCTGCAGAGGCTTTAGCCGTCTTGCATGAAATGAGATTGGAAGGGGTTAACATGGATCCAGTTACTATTGCAAGTATTCTTCCTATTTGTGCACAATTAAATGATACTGTTAGTGGGATGCTGATTCATTTGTATGCCATAAAGCATGGACTGGAATTCGATTTGTTTGTTTCCAATAACTTGATCAACATGTATGCAAAATTTGGTATCCCAGGGCATGCACTGAGAGTTTTTGATAAGATGGTAGTAAGAGATATCGTCTCATGGAACTCAATAATTGCTGCATATGAGCAAAATAATGATCCAATTCATGCACATGGGTTCTTTAACGAGATGCTGCGATTTGGAGTTCAGCCTGATTCATTGACGTTAGTGAGCTTGGCATCTATTGTTGCTCAATTGAATGATCATCAAAGTAGCAGGTCAGTTCATGGATTCATCATCAGGAGAGGTTGGCTTATGGAAGACGTTGTCATTGGAAATGCAGTTGTGGACATGTATGCCAAGTTGGGTGTCTTGGGTTCTGCTTGTGCAGTTTTTGAAGGACTCCCCATAAAAGATGTAATTTCATGGAACACTTTGATCACAGGCTATGCTCAAAATGGTCATGCGAGTGAGGCAATTCAAGTATACCAGTTGATGGAAGAGTGCACTGGGATAATCCCTAACCAAGGGACTTGGGTGAGCATTCTACCAGCTTATTCCCATGTAGGGGCCCTGCGAGAAGGGATGAAAATTCATGGGCGGGTGATTAAGGACCGTCTCTACTTGGATGTCTTTGTCGGAACTTGCCTTGTTGACATGTATGGGAAATGTGGGAGATTAGACGATGCAATGTCCTTATTCTACCAAATACCTAGAAGGAATTCAGTCCCTTGGAATGCCATAATATCTTGTCATGGAGTACATGGGAACGGTGACAAAGCTCTGAAACTATTCAGAGAAATGCTCAATGAGGGAGTGAAACCAGATCACATAACCTTTGTATCTTTGTTGTCAGCTTGTAGCCATTCAGGTTTGGTTAGCGAGGGTCAATGGTGCTTTCATATGATGCAAGAAGAGTGTGGGATCAAGCCTCATTTGAAGCATTATGGCTGCATGGTAGATTTGTTTGGTAGAGCTGGACAATTAGAAATGGCCTATAATTTTATAATTAATATGCCAATACGGCCCGACTCTTCTGTGTGGGGTGCTCTTCTTGGTGCTTGTCGAATACATGGAAACATTGAGTTGGGTGTGTATGCTTCAGACCGGTTGTTTGAACTTGATTCAAAGAATGTTGGCTACTATGTTTTGATGTCAAATATGTATGCAAATGTCGGGAAATGGAAAGGTGTGGAGAAAGTGAGGTCACTGGCTAGAGACAGAGGATTGAAGAAGACTCCTGGATGGAGCACAATCGAAGTGAACAACAAAGTTGAAGTTTTCTATACTGGGAATCAAACCCATCAAAAGTGCGAACAAATATACAATGAGTTGAGGATTTTGACTGCAAAAATGAAGACCCTTGGTTATGTTCCGGACTATAGTTTTGTGTTACAGGATGTTGAAGATGATGAAAAGGAGCATATCCTCTCAAGTCACAGTGAGAGATTAGCAATTGCATATGCAATCATTAGTACCCCTCCTAAAAGTCCTATTCGAATATTCAAGAACTTGCGGGTTTGCGGTGATTGCCACAATGCAACAAAATTCATATCAAGAATAACTGAGAGAGAGATTATTGTTAGAGATTCAAACCGTTTTCATCACTTCAAAGATGGAATCTGCTCTTGTGGAGACTATTGGTGACATGGATTATAAACAATTACAGACCTGGGCGAATGCTGACAGCATAAAGAGTTGAATTCTCGTTCACTAGCCACTGACTCCATAAGTGTAAATATTATTCACTTAAGCTGGCGCTTCGGATGCTCACGTGAATCTCATATTTTTCCAGACTGCAGCTGGCACAATATCCAGAAAAGAAAAAGGACCCGAAAAGGTGAAAAAGGGCTCATTTTTTTGAAAGGTAATGCTGCTAAGTTTTGCTGTACTCATCAAAAGTTGTCATTCTTTACACAAACTTTTCTGCACATATTTGTCAAGAATTCTTTTCTTTATAAAAAAGTAGATTAGTTTCTTCCCTTTTCTGATCTGTTGCAAGCAAGGAACTTCTCACAACCACTTATTTTTCAAGTATCATGCTTGCATGAATGTGCAACATAGGATTCAGCTTACTTTTAGTCTTGAAAAGTTCTACTTTTTCTATTTTTTTATACACCAACTAGTTGGCAGCTCCCAGCTCAGAATAAAATTCTTGTTTCTCATCTGGAAAAGAGAGCACTTAACTCAAGCCAACATGACAGTCAAGAAGAAATTTTAGAGTCCCATCTTTCAAATTGCCAGGCTGTTTCTACTCACTTTTATAGTTTTTTATGAAACATTTTCTGGAAGAAACATATAGCTTCTTTGTTATGCTACCTTTTTCTTTTTGGAGACATGTCGGGACTTTGCGAGATCAACCACTACAAGCATGATCCAGAATGCAGCTCCCACTACAAAGGAGAGGTCTCCCCACCAACGATTTAATGGAAAAAGGTGGGATTTGAACTCCTATGTGAAGAGGAAGTGTCCAGTCAGTTTGTTGATAGTGTTTGTGTATCTTATGCACCCATATAAAGAAGATGAAAAATCTATAAAAATGTGTTCGATTGAATTGATTTAAAGAGTTCTTTTGTTAAATTAACAAGATTGTATGTAAGGTGATCTCAAAATTCTAAATTGTGTTTCGCATGCCAAATTTAAATTTCGATTGTACATCCTTTTATAAGATGATGTCAAAATGAAAATGGACAGAAACAATTTTGGTTTTAAAATCCATAACTTAATTGATCCAATTATTGTCATTTCTTTTTTCAAAATTAACACCCATGCAATTGTTTGGTCCATAATTGAACAGGTGATCAATCATGCTTATTGGGTCAAATCCTATAACTATTTAAATAAAAATAATATGCATGCTAACATTGCTTTCATTATTTATTTATGGGTAATTACCAATTTGATCCTGGATTTTTTTTAAAATTTCAAATTGTTTGCGATTTTTATAAAAGTAATTAAATTGGTTCTCATAATTTTTTCCAAGTGTCAAATTAGTCTCTCTCTTTTTAGAAGTGACCAAATTGGTCCCTCTAAGGGACAATTTTAGTTAAAGTACATAAATACTCTTTATTTGTCATATTATAACAAAAATTTTTTTTGTTTTTATGCATTAAGTTCACCATTATAATTACAATAAAATTCAAAAATATTATTAATGAAACACCATTTGAACATTTTTTAATTAAAATTTTCTATAAAAAAATCATAAAATATTTTAATAAGATAATGTCAATTATACACTTAGTTATCATTCATTCTCAGTTTAGTCTTTTACCATTTTTATATAATTGTTTTTTTGTTTTGTTAATATTATACAAGCACCGTTGTCAAAATTATTCAAAAATCAAAACCCATAAATAAAATAAACAAAAATATACACGTATTAAAAAAAAAACTATACATATGTTATTATTATATTGTTTAGGAGTAAAGTATAATTTTACCCCTACACAGTTAAAGTTGAATGACAAAACTTAGTTAGAGAGACTAATTTGGCATCTGAAAAAAATATAATGATCAATTTGGTTACTTTTGTAAAATCGTAAACAATTTAGAATTAAAAAAAAATCCAAAATCTAATTGGTAATTACCCTTTATTTATTTGACTGATTTGGGCCAGCTAAAATATCATTTATGGCATGACAAAACATAATTAGCACTAAATAATTATTATATTAGTTCAGTAGTGGATACCTCGTACGTACGCAAATTATGGGTTCCAGTTAACGGTCAGTTTGATATTTTTTTTTGTAGCTTTTAAAATAATAACTATCAGATGGGTTCAATAAATATACAACTGTTTAATGTTGCTGCTAACAATGTTGTTAGATTCAATATTTAATGTTGCTGCTAGCTTGCTAACAACACTGTTAGATTCAAAAGATTATACATATATTTGATAAAGAGTACCGTTAGGCTTCTTCAATTTTGTTTCAAATTCCTTCCCAAATCGTGTTGGCATGTGAAATGTCAACATCACATCATTCACCACATAATTTCATGATTTATAAGATGTTGACACCTCACATGCCAACACCATTTGGGAAGAAATTTGGGAAGCCTAGCATTACATGTTTGATAAATTATAATATTAATTATTGTAAATTTATATAATGACTAAAAAATATATATAATTGTTTTCAAAGTAAATGTATGAAAATTGAAATATTTTAAAGTGTAAATGGTATCAAATAATTATGTAAGAGTGGTGTTATTGGCACACCCCCTACTGATCTATTTATACCCCACTTTTTTAATTATGTAGTATATTTTTTAAACTTTTTCAAAATTATTTAAAGAGACATACAATTTAACGAAAACAATCTTCTACAAAGTAAATATATAAAAACCGGAAACAATTCAAACATCTGGAAGAATTGTCTGAAAATGACATAAACATCTGCAAGAATTGTCTGATAATGATATTGAGCATCCGGAAACAATTCATTCTCTAAAAGTAAGTTTGAAGTTTACTTTTTCTTTAGAATGATATCGATGTCGTTGTGTTAAAGCAACCCTATTGTTTATTCTTTTTTCGTTTCCACCATGAAATAAGAAGAAGAAGAAAAACTCAACAAAAAAAAGTAATAAGAAGAAAGATAAATCGTTCAATGAAGGTGAGAGAGACATATACAAATATTAGAGGTAGAGATATCAGAGATGAGGTGTATTAAGTTCGAAAAATAAGTAAGAATGGTAGTTTTAGAGATAAATTAAAAAAGTAATAAAAATATTTAATTATATTTAATTAAATCAAAATTTTAAAAAATAGGAATAAATAGAACGATAGGGGTATATAAATATCACCACTCATTATTTAATTCAAATGTAAAACAAAAAATAAAATAATTTTATAATATTTATTTAAAATAATATATATATATATATATAAATAATTCACGATACCAACATATGTATTAATATTAGCAAGTATAAAAAACTAGATATTATAATAGTTGTAGCGTATTTTGTAGATCTAAACCTACTTTTATTACCGAAAAAAATTCTTAGTAAAATATTTATGTATTCATGGAGTAGATGAAGAAAAAATAGTCTACTAATTATTAAAATAGTAGATAGAAAAAACAATAAATAAAAAATAAAAATGAGCATTTAAAATAATTAAAAATAACTCAAATTATAATAATAAACTAGTTTACGGCATGTACATCGCTTCGAGTATTTTAAAATATGATGTGGTTATCATTGGATTTATGTTTTAAAATTTCTAAAACGAAACATATAAAACAAATTTCTTCCAATACACTACTCGTATAATATAATTGATGTAATCTTACAATTTAATCTAACATGTGTTATAAAGATAAATGAATTAAAAAAAAAGTTGACTACAAATCAAAGCAACCTTTTTTATTCTTGAAAACACAAACATTTAGGGATCGTTTGTTTTTTCCACTTAAAATTTAATGGGTCTGAATTATAATTATTAAGTTGTTTTGTTTGTTTTTATAAGTGGTCAAACAACTTAAAAATCCCAAAAAACAACTTAAAATAAAAAGTAAAAAAAACCTGACTTTTCACTTCATTGCAAATCACTGAATTGCATTAAATGCAATCCAAAATCTTTTCTTCCGATACTATCCTCTATATATAACATATTTCCAATTCCGTCATAATTATATATGGTACAAAAATCTTTATTTTAATATATTGCTTATTTTAAATAACTTTAAAAATAAAAAAGAACCCTAATCAATTTTCAAATTGCTGTTTAATATAAATACTTTATTATGATATTAGGGTGATGTATTTATATATTATTTTTTTAGAGTGTTTTGTGTGAGTTTTCCTGTCTCCCATTTTATTTTTTGAAATAAAAAACATTTAATTTCTTAATAAAAATGAAGTTTATTTGTAATTTAAGAAGAAGATCATGATCATATGTGTTTATATATAATTATTATTTTTGGATTGTTTTTATTACATATTACATATATAATTGTTTAACGTGGGTATAAATGTAAAATTACTTAGTTTCAGACAATTTTACTTTTAAAAAACAAACATATTGACAATACATTCTGTTATAGGTAAAAATCATCATTAAGGACACATCATTACAGTAAGGGGCCACGTAAGCAAAGTCGAGAAAAGTCAAGCGTTAAAGGGCAGAAATTCCCCAAGGGAATTTACTCGGCAAAGGGCAAAGAGCAAAGCAACCCGACCACAGACGAAGAAACGGGCTCGGGTATACTCGGGATCAGATAATGAAGACGAGTACTCCACAAACATATGGACAGAATCAGCAGCAAGCAACTCCATAATAAGCAACGATACGACTATCAGAGTTCAACTGAAAGGCAAACAGATTTCCCGCAGATAAAGGGCGAGGAATCCGACGCAGATTCGGACTCAGTCAAAACAAAAAACAGGATAAACTCCAGAAAGAGACAGACTTCAATTAGAACTAGGAAATCACACAAAATACGGGTATCACAACACCAAACCCTAGCAGTACCGTAAACCCTAATAATAACATGTATAAATACCCCTGTAAGAAACATAACAGGGGGAGGTGAGAATTAGCAGGAGAAGTCAGAGAGAAATACTTTGTAATTGAGTTTTTCATAGTAGATTTGACTTTGTTGCTCAAGCAACAACCCGTGGATTTTTCTCCAGTTAAAAGGAGTTTTTACCACGTATTTGTATCTCTTGATTTATTGTTTTCTTGCGGTATTACACTTATCTGTTCTTATTTTCGCTTGATACAAGTTCGTTGATAGTGACGACGAAAAATCACCATCAACACATTCAGATGTGAGGAAAAAAAAAACAAACATGTCATTTAAGTTCAGATTTCAGTCCCTATTCAGTCTTCAGAAAAATTCAGGACTGTTCAGTTTTCAGATAAAAAAACAAATGACCCCTTACTTCCCATATCATTCTCTCTCAACCGTTAACACAAATGGTTGTTTAATTAAAGCAAAATTGAAATGAATTAAAAAAAAAACTAATTAATAACCTAGGACCCTTTCGATTCATTTTAAATAAAATCAGATAGATATAGAGGGAAAAAACATCACAGAAGATTATGTGATGAAAAAACCCCAGGGCATCCATATATTAAAATAAATAAATAATGGGACGAATAAGAAAGAGTAATGTTAAGTAAGGGTGCGCATACCCTAAAATAAAGACTAAATGAGGCATATAGGCCCTAACAGAAGGCAAACAAAAGAACGACATTAGTGAAAACGGAAAACACACATTTACTTCTTATACCACTCTCTCTTAATTAGTAACACAAAGGGTTGTTTAATTAAAGCATAATTGAAATGAATTAAAAAAAACTAATTAATGACACAGGCTTCTTATACCAACACATGTCATGGTGAAGCTCTACTATTAAAAAAAATATTCTAATGTGACTTATTTAATAATTTATGAATAATGCTACTTTGTCTAAATTTAATGTTCAAATATGGTGCACAAATGATGTAGCATCACTCTGACCCACTCACTTAGATTGTATTAGATTTGTTTTATTTAAATGAACGGATTAGAGTGATGACAAATCATTTGGATACCATATTTGAACACCAAACTTGAACAACGTAGCATTACTCATAATTCATATATAAAAAATAAAGCTTAACAGAAACTGATGTCTTGTTATTTGTATTACATGATCTACACACACACACACATATATATATATATATATATATATATATATTGAAACTTTTCTTTTAAGTGTGCACTGATAAATATATATATATCAGTGTTTTGTATGTAGGCCATTAGATTCAACTGTTTTGACTCGGTATGTATGCACTTATCCATATTGCACTAATGTATTTTACATCAATGCGCACTAAGGAGAAATAGACTATATATATATTTATATAAATATATATACATATAATTGAATACCCAAGTCGAATCATATGATCACTTACACTCAGACCCTACTATAGAAATACATTAATCCTAAATAAGCACTAAAAGAGGACAAAGTGTCACGACAGTAGGGTCTGAGTGTAAGTGATCATATGATTCGATTTGGGTATTCGAATATATATATATATATAAAGATTTTAGTCCCTTTAATTTACGTTTATCTAGGTTTGGTCCACTAGTTTTTGAAATTACTAACTTTAGTTCTTTCGTTAGAAATTCCGTTAAAATACACATAATGAATTGCCAGATGTTAAAATGACCGAAATTCCCTTACTGAAGGTTTCTGATGAAGGGCAGTATGGTAATTTTGTATTTAATTAATAAAAAGTGAAAAAATAAAAACAAATTAAATTTAAAATTAAAAAATATAAAAAATAATAATAATAATAATCTTTCTCTCCCTCTCACGCGTTCTTCATCACCAGATTTCAACCTCTTCCAGATTCATCACCGACGAACCCAGCAGGCCAGTAACCATCGCCGCCGACAACCTACCCAACATCCCCCAGCCGCCGCCGCCGACGGAGAACCCAGAAACTCCATAATCGAACCAAAAAAACACCTCTCCCACCACCAAACCAAACACAAAAATCTCTCACACACCAACATTTATTCAATCAACTCCAACAAAAAGTAAAAAAAAAAAATATCAATAAATCAATTCATCATTATCACCATCATTGATCATCATTATCACCATAATCATCTTCATCATCAGCCATCCATCTCCAATCACCAGACCCTAACCCTCAAATCCAACCACCCAAATCCAACACCATCATCGATCTCCTTTCGGGCGCCGGCCCACCGTCTCCCACTTCCTTCTCTTCTCTCTTTCTTCAAAATCAAAACAAAATCAAACTAAAATCAAACCAAAATCCCCACCGATCTAATCAAACCCAGTCCTAATCACCATCATCGATCTCCATTCGGCCGCCGTCGTAGCCCACCGTCTCCCACTTCCCTCTCTTCTCTCTTTCTTCAAAATCAAAACAAAATAAAACTAAAACCAAACCAAAATCCCCACCGATCTCATAAAACCAAAACCATCCTGAAGCTGAGAAAGAAGAAGAATAAGAGGAGAGAGATCCGGTCGTCGTCATCATCGTGCTTCTGGTCCTCGTCGTCTCGTCGCTTCTGGTTATCGCCGTCGTCTTCGTTGCTGCTTCCGGTCGCCGTCTTAGTTGCTGCTTGGGTGTTGGGAGGTTCGATGTTGATGATGGAGTGAGAGAGATAGAGTAGGTTAAAGTTTGAATGAGTTTTGAGGAAGAGAAAGAAAGAATCAGGAGGGGAGAGAGAGAGAGAGAAGGGTAAAATAGTATAATTATTTTAATATTATTTAACAATTATTTAATTTTTTGATAATAATTATAATTATTTAATTTAATAATATTTATTTGTTTTTTAAAATTAATTTGTCAATTACTATTATACCCTTTCTTATAAAAGATCTAGAACGTGTGATATCATTTTACCTTTTTACCCTCGTTGACTTGACGGAACTCTAACGGAATTGGACGGTAGGGACTCGAATACGTATTGTCAGAGAACTATTAGTCTAAACTTAGTAATTCTAAAAACTAATGGACCAAACCCAGATTAACGCTAACTAGAGGGACTAAAATTATAATAACCGTATATATATATATATATATATATAATTACAGAAAGGTGAAATCTTAAATGATGAACCTTAGAGGAACTATTGGGTTGTGGGGATTTAGACAGGCGATGACTGAAAAAGGATAGAGCGTGAAACGGCAAAGTAATGCCAAAGAAATAACAACATCAAAGCGTCTGTATTGAGTGGTGGTGTGAGAGAAGGTGGAGGCAGTTCATATGGGCACATATTCAAACACAGCCAATTTGGCTTTCCTCCATTTGCTACTACTCTTTATTTTTTTCTTTTACAAGCAAATCCATAAACAAAGGCAAAATCACTTGTTTCAATTGTTAGATCTTGCAATCCAGAAGAGCCATGACAAAACTGTGTTTGGAAGTTAAATGTTTTTGGTGGGTTGAGAATTTGTTATGTTTAGGCCATATTTTAACAATAAATAAATAAATAAATATGATATAATATATAAGACGCAAAACAAAGTAGAGCAAAACAAATAAATAAACATATTAGAGAGAGAGAGAGAGAGAGAGAGAGAGATTTTGACCTTTCTATGGGTTGATAGTATTTATGTTAGGGCCAATTTGGTATTGATGTAACTTTTATAATAATCAGTGTTAGTTGTACTGAACAAATAATCAGCTGTGAAGCTAATCAGTAGATGTTTGGTTAATTGTACTTTTAAAACTACTATATAGCTCAAGAGCAGTATAAATATATTTGATAATTTTATTTCAAAAGTGCTGAATTAGTTATAATGACTAAAATATGTATGATTTTAGAACCTTATTTCATTTTTTTTTTCATTAAGTATATGTATTAAATTAATATTTAAGTAGAATATTTAAATTAGAATAAAATCCATAAGAACAATAAAAATATTTTTAAAAGATTTTATAAATCAAATAAATATTTAATTAGAATATTTAATTTTAAGATGAAATAAGGTATATAAATTATTTTAATTTGATTTCATAAAGATAATAATGATATTCTTAAAAATTCATTAAATGTTGAAATAAATTATTTCATAATCAATTTCAGAAAGTAACCCCTACATACTTCTCAAAATTACTGTCAAAACTTATCCGATTACCAATTAATCACTTTTGAAATTTTTAGCAAACATCATGTTATGTCAAAATTATAAAATAAACCGATTTTAACTTCTTAAAAGTAATACCAAACTGACCCTTAATGGTGAATCGTGATGGTGAAAGGTACTAGTCAAAGATTAACAATATTTTCAAACACATTAAAGTTATATAAAATAAAATAAAAATGAGATACAAAATATAAATTGAAAATTGTATTTATGAAGTTTTTATCATTTGAAGAAACATATTATAATTAAAATAATACAAAAATACTGCTTAATCAAAAGTTTAAGGAGGACATGAATCATGAGATGTAGGTTTATCTTGCTTGGTTTTTTTAGTAAAGATCAAAAACAATAAATTTGAACAAATAAATATGTTTTTACGGTCGTAAATGTGAAAGATACTAAAATTAAAAAAAGTTACTTAATTAGTTCTTACATTTAATTTGGTCTGACAGCAAAGTAATTTCTCCATAAATCTCATCTGTTTGTTGTCCTGCATATAAAATAGAAGAAGAAATCAAAATCAACATCAGTTCATTTAAAATCAGCCTATTTGCCAACTAAATACACAGAAATAGACATAATTACAAATGATCTAAAATACAATTATTTTTTATCTTCCTTATTTTTCTCAGCAACCGAAACAGAAATCAATGAAAGTAAAAAATTGAACATTAGCTGAATGTTGTTTTGATAGAAGATGAAACAATAGAATCCTTAATTCAATTCCCGATTTGTCGATGCCTCCAACTACATACATGTTCAAAAATAGCAATATTTCAATTTTCCACCAAAATTAAACATTTTTTTCCTCAACAAACAAACAAATATCCGATCTAACTTAACATCATCTCATAAAAAAGAAAAGAAAAAAAAAAAAAAACTAACTTGCTCTCTCCAGATTTTAGAACATCCACCAGAGGACCGGCACACGCCTTCCATAGCTCCCCCGTACAAATTATATGTTGCCAAAACCAGTCAACGAACTTATTCCTAGAAAGTGAAGAGAAATCGAGAATCAAATAGTCAAGAGCTCACCTGAACTATTATTAAAAGGCTGCACGAAAACGACCCGGCCCGACTCGCCATCATTCGAACAAAATTTCAAATCAAAAAATACACCAAAACAATCTCTCTATCCATCTACCCTAATTTTCGCTCTTATTATATACACACAATAATCATCACGATAATTATGATAATTATCATTAGCTCCCAAGTTAATACGATTTTTATAACAAACTCATCACAACAATCTCTTCGATTCCTGAAAAAGTGAATGACACTCAATCTCACTAACGTTTGCTCTTTTACACACGAATCAATTTTATCAAAAACTGACATTTAAGTCCCCTACCGTTAATCAACGGCTGTCCAATTTAAAAGTTGATCATTTATTTGAGGCGTAATTTTGTTAGTTAATGTGGTTGTAATGACTCAGATTACTTTTAAATTTTAAATAGAAAATTGAAAATTAAAAAAAAAAAAAAAAAATAGACGAGTTACTTCTGGAAAACGAAGTCTCTCTCTAGAAAAAACTAGAACTTTTCTCTCCTTGGAACCCTATCGTTGAAGAAGTTGAAAGGTAATCATGGTGGGCGGTGAAGAACGAAAATATATGGTTTTTGACATATATTGTTGGGGTTGTTTGAACTGATGTTCTACTTGCTAGGTAATATGTTGGTGGTGGTCCCGGTGGATGTGAATATGTGATGTGATAATGGTTGTCTATTTGATGAGTATTCTATATTTTACATCCCTCAAAAAATTTATTAGTTCTCAATCCTCTCTTAAATTCTTGTTTGTTTGTCTCTTACACTTCATTGTTTTGTAAACACCAATTTAAGCAAATCAGCTTCATTCTCACTTAATCAGCCTTGCATACCCAACTAATATAGACTATGCAGTGAATTTGTTCGACAAAATGGCTAGATGAAACTGTGTTGATGATTTTTTTTTTTTTTTGGGTGTAAATATTCATTTGGAGGTTGATTTGGTGGATGAATTTGGGTGTATAAATTATAATGTATTGTGGAGGTTGAAATTGGGTTTTTTAGGGTGAGGTTTTATAGAGGAGGCACCTCCTCCTGCACAAAGCTTTATTTTGGAGGAGACCAAACGACGGGGAGCTCCAGCCTCCTCAGTTGGAGGACAGCGCTGGCGATGACGAAGTTGGCCTCCATAGTCAGCCACCTGCTATGGTGGCCTCCTTGCTATATATTTTTTTTAAAAAAAATTGTTTAAATAATTTATTTAGGGGAATTTTGGTATTTTTCTCTTTCTAATAGTAGGAGTATTTTTGTATTTTTAATGATCAAACTAAGTAAGTAAGTCAATCGTTAGTTTTAATGGTGGCATGGTAGTTAAGTGTCAATTTTTACAAAAGTTGATTTTGTGTCATAGATGATAGACCAAACCTCCTTGGTGTAATTTGCTCTTCCCGAAAACACAACATTTAGAGGTCGTTTGTTTTTTTCACTTAAAATTTAATGGGTCTGAATTGAACTCATTAAGTTATTTTGTTTGTTTTTTTAAGTGGCCAAACAACTTAAAAATATCAAAAAACAACTTAAAATAAAAAGTAAGAAATCTTGACTTTTAACTTAATTCCAAATCACTGGATTACAATTAAAGTATTCTCTTCCAAGTCTATCATCCAAAAAATGATATATTTCCAAATTTATCTTAATTTAATATGGTGTAAAAAAATGTCTTTTAACATATTTCTTACTTTAAACATGTTTTAGAAAAAAAAAACCCTAATTACTTCTCATAATGAAATTTTTCAAGGATTGAACAATTGAATTTCTCTTCTGCTAAATCCCGGTAAGAACTCTTTATTTATTTATTTTTATCTAACTATTCGTATAATACTCAATAAATTTGTCTATTATATTAAGTAGATTTCGTGGCTCGAAAAAGTTATAGAATTATTATATATAAAAAATTCAAGAACCTTTCTTTTATTTGGTTTCCGGTGCATATGATTCAAGAAACCAAAAAAACAAAAATGGTTTCAGGAATTATATTCACCGGAAACGTGGACAACATATAAAATTGAACATGAACTTGAACTTGAACTTGAACTTTTTTTTGACAATAAATTTAACTTAAACTTTGTTTGCAGAATATGCAAAATTATATTCTTTGATTGATTTTTTATTTTGTTAAATTGAACTTTATTTGTAAAAAAAAATATACAAAATATTATAAAGAATTGTGCATGTTAAATTACCTCTTTTAATTAGTATGGGTATAAATGTAAAATTACTTATTTTCAGACAGTTTTATTTTTAAAAAACAAATATGTTGACAATATATTCAGATGTGAGGAAAAAAAAAAACAAACATATCATTCAGATTCAGATTTCAGTTCCTATTCAGTCTTCATAAAAATTCAAGGACTGTTCAGTGTTCAGACAAAAAAACAAACGACCCCTAAACTTCTCATATCACTCTCTCTCAATTGTAACATAAATGGTTGTTTAATTAAAGCAAAATTGAAATGAATTAAAAATAAAAAACTAATTAATGACCTATGACTTTTCAATTCATGAAAACACACATTTACTTTTCACACCACTCTCTTAATCATAACACAAATGGTTGATTAATTAAAGCATATTAGAAATGAATCATAAAAAAATAAAAAATAAAAACTAATCAGTGACTAGGCTTCTTATATCATATCAATGTGAAGCGAGGCTCTTTAAAATGAATTAAAAAATAAATAAAAACTAATTAATGACCAGGTTTCTCATATCAACAAGTGTCAAAGTGAGATCAATAGATTCATAAGAAATAAATGTGTTAATATTAAATTAATAAAGATAATTTATTCTTGGACAAATTACACTGAACCCCTTAAGGTTTGGACAAGTTACACTTAGATGGATAAGTTTCTTTATTATACACTAATACCCCCAAAATTTAAATTTGACTTTAAAAATACCTAAAATGCCCTTATTTATATTATTTTATATTTTTTTTTACCTTTTAATCAAACACTTTATAAACTTTAATAAAATAAAAAAATTAAATAAAAGATATGATTCATTAAATAAATAAATAGTTTAAATAAATAAATAGTTTTTTAATTAAATAAATAAATATTTTGAATAAATAAATAAATGAATAGTTTTTAAAAATAAAATAAATAAATAGTTTTAAAAAATAAAATAAATAATTAGTTTTAAAAAAATAAATAAATAAATTTAAAATATAAATAAATAAGTGAAAAACTTAAAAACAGTAAATATTTTAAGGATATTCATTAATAGGGACAAGAAAAACTCTAAATATCTAAACTTTTACTGTAAAGATGATGGTGAGAAAAGCTTCAAGGTTCCCAACACTCCTTTAATAAATTATTTTCTTTAATAAAAAAAATATGAAATAAAAATAAAAAATATATTTTTTAATTGTCATAGGTCCCATTTAAACTCACCAACGACTCCAGACTACCGAACCCCACTTCCCAATAATACGTGCTCACGTGGAAACAAAATAGTATTAAAATTATTAAACACTAAAAACAATTGAAAGATCGGCAAATAGAGAACAATCGTATCGATGTGAAAACAAAACAGTGTTAAATTATTAAACATTAATAATAAATGAAAGATCGGCAATGGAGATCAATCGTACCCATGTGAAAACAAAATAGTATTAAATTATTAAAAACTACAAAAAAAAAATGAAAGATCAACGGTGGAGATTGATTGTGCCCACATGGAAACAAAATAGTATTAAATTATTAAACACTAAAAATAACTGAAAGATTGACGATGGAGACAGATTGTACCCACTTGAAAACAAAATAGTAATAAATCTTTAAACATTAGATCAGCGATGGAGATCGATCATACCCATGTTAAAATAAAATAGTATTAAATTATTAAACACTAAGATTAACTGAAAGAACGACTTTGGAGATCGATATTCATCGTACTCAAATGGAAACAAAATAGTAATAAAATTATTGAACACTACGAATAACTGAAAGATCGGCTGTGGAGGTCAATCACGATCCCACCATCGGCGACGGAGATCCTATAGACTCCTCTATCCACTTAAAATAGTAATTTCAAAAAAGAAATATTAATAGTTATTTCAAAAATATATATAATAGAAAACAATAATAATAATAATAATAATAATAATTATCATAAGTCCCATTTAGACCCCTCCAAAGACTCTGGTCTCTGGTCTCTGGTCCATCGAACCCCACTTTCCTATCATAAATGCCCACGTGGAAAAATATATATTAAATTACTATATTAAACATTAAGAATAATTGAATATTCTTTTTTTTTTTAATTAAGAATTGAAATTTTCAAAATAGCCCCTCCGTCTCGTGTTCCGTCGTCCCGCTCGCACAACACCGACTCATTCATGTATAAAAGCACCCACAGACCCCCTACTCCAAGATCTACAACTATTTCTGCGAATCCGGCGCCATCAAAGTCGGCGGTATCACCAAATGTCGAAACGCAACGCTCCGCCGCCGCCGTTGCGCAAGCAGCAGTCTTGGTCTCCGGACGCCCACCGAGACGCGGCGTGGCGGAGACGCAAGGTAAGCCATCAGTTAGGACGCCGCTGCCAGAGCGTGACTGACGACGATTTGCAAGAGCTCAAGGGCTTTATCGATTTAGGGTTCAGTTTCAAACCCGACTCGCCCGATCTGGATCCGAAATTGTCGGATACTTTACCCGCTCTGGGATTTTATTGCGCTGTGAATAAGCAGTTCTCCGACAGATTCTCCAGGTCTGCGTCGTCGTCATCCTTTTTCTCCGATACCAGCTCCGGTAGCTCTACCACCACCATTTTTGATCCAGGTAACTATATCGATCACTCACCGTATCAAATTTGAGTAAAATTATTATAATATATTATTTATTTGATTGATGATTGTTGATCGTTGATTGATCCAACGGTTGTGATTTGATGATAGAGGACAGTCCAGAGATGGTGAAGACGAGATTGAAGCAGTGGGCCCAGGTGGTTGCTTGCACTGTGAAGCAAGTTAAAGGACAACAGAATTATAATAATAATAATAATAATAATAATAATTTGAATTAAAGTGGTGGTATAATGGTATATCTAACCAAATGATTATTACAGTGTTTGATTAATGTACTCACAGTTATAATTGATCTGTTTAATATATTAAATCCTTTTTAAATTAATTTATTTTCTGAATTATTTCTGGTTTTATTCTTTCTCTTTGACTTGGACAATTGGAAAAACAAGATCCGTGATTGAATTGAATCAGATCAAATCGAATTGAATCGGAAAAAAAACTAATAATAGTATTTGAGGCTCAAATAATGAATCGTGAAGTTGATGATAACATATTCAATGACAGTACTATTGGTTTTATGTATTTTTGCACATATGTGGCAAGAGATTGAACTCTGCCTTAACACAAAATGGGAATTACTTTTCAGAATGTGTATTTAAACTGAACGGGAGATCATATTAAATTGAATCGAAAAAAATTAATAACAGTATTTGAGGCTCAAATAATGAATCATGAAACTAATGATGATATATTCATTGACAGTACCGTTGGTTTTACGTATTTTTGTATATATATATATATGTATATATATATATATATACATGTGATATGAGATCGAACCCACCTTTTAACAAAGACCTTATAACAAAGTGAGAATTATTTTTTGAGAATGTGTTGTTGTAACATCAGCGCGATGTCCCAACAGAAATTTAGATCAACCGGGGTTTTATTTTTTTATAATAATAATAATATCAGGATATTAGACCAGTTTACAAAATTGGAACGATGACGATGAGGCATAGAGTTATGATTTCTTGCTTTTTCTAATTTTAATGACTTAGGGTGGAAATGGAAAATGTTGACATGGAGGGAAAATTTCTTATTGACATGATTAATTGTTTAAAACGTGATTTAGGAAGGCAATATAAACATGATCAGAAACAATGTTTACAAATGTTTGAAAAAAAATGTATTGGTTGTAATAAAGAGTCCAATTATTTATATTTTTTTCATTTTGATCCCTTCCATTAATATATTTTTTTTAAATATTGTAAATATAATCATATTCTTCTCACAAAAGATTGATTAAAATTGTTTTGTGGGTGGTAAATGGTAATATCGGCTTCCATGTTTAAAATTAGGGAACTAAAGCTGGCGCATAAACGCATACGCATTAATGTGGATTGTGGAAGAAGATTATTTCTGGACAGAGGAACTCCATGCGTGGAAAGATATTTCGGACTAGCTGTTTCCTGTTTCTTTTAGTTTCCTTTAAAAAAATATTTATAAAAAAAAAGCTGGCACATTAATACAACCAACCAATAATGCAACTGTCACATTAATAAAATTGTGATGCTTCCATTTATGAAAAACTACTTGTCTAATTTAAAATTGCTACCAAAATTGGGATGATTAATTACATTTTTAATTAAATTGTTACTTCAATTCCCATGCTTCATCAAATTAATAATTTTATACCATCTTGCTTTGCACGTTTTGAGCACTCTTTTTTTTTTTAAAGGAAAAAGAAAGAAAAGAAACGATCCATCAATAATGTTCTTATAATTTTGTTTTCCTATTAGATATTGTTGACGGTGATTTTTGGTAAGTCAACCGGTCAACGTGTTGGTGTAACAATCTGTGAATAAGAAAAACGAAAATAACGAGAACAAGAGGTTTTACGTGGTAAAACTCCAATAACGGAGAAACATCCACGATTATTGCTTAGTGACGAGAAAAATAATTCACTATGAGAATAATGGTTACAGAGTTTTTTCATCTCCTTTACAACGATATTTCGGTAATATTTATACGGGTCTACCCAAGGGCATAGGCAGATGGAGACTAGATTTTTCAATATATATATATATGGGGAAATCATTGAATGGGGAGATTCCTAGTTGGTCTTTTTATGTTGGTTTGCTGTGTTGGCGTGGGGCTTCCTTTTGATAATTTGATGCTATGTTTTTTAGTTAGCTCTGCTCTGCTTTGTGGCCGGTTTGATTCCCCCTTTACTTGGTGCTGACTGCTGTTGATTATGTTGCTTTCCTCTGTTTGGCCCTGTTATTTGCCTGTCTTGTGAGTGTTCTGGATCTGTGGCCTGCTGCTTACTTGTTTTTTGGTGGAGCTTGCTGTTTTGTTTTTCGTTTTCGCACCTATGGTTTGGCACTCTAGCTGTTGCCTTGCTTTTAAGTCAGTTGTATGTTTTTGGCTGGCCATCTCTTGGCTTTTAATAAAAAATTACTGTTAAAAAAACTTATATTGTTGTAAATAATTGAAGAATTAGTGAAGAATAAATGAAGAAAATAAGTGTGTGAGAGAAGAGAGAGACTAGATATATGAGAGATATGAAAGAGAGCTCTTATTGATAATCTGGAGAGACTCCTCTTTTTACAATTGATACAGTACCTATATCTATATATATATATATATATATATATATATATAGAGGCAATTCTCAAGATTTTTACTAAACTTAATCACTAAGCAAACTGAAATGGGAAACCCACGTGTGATGAAGTCAAGAAAGAGGTGAGAGGCGGTGGGTTAGTTGGGAGTTTATTGTGTGTATAACACATGTGGTAAAATCCACATATTATAACACTCCCCCTTGGATTTATACCACTTGTATTAATATTTTAAGAAAAAACTCAATGGGACAAAATCCGAGAAAAATGTATACAATGATCTTTCTGGATCTGTGGGGTTGGACATTAAAAACTATCTCATTAAAAACCTTGTCAGGAAAACCCAGTGGGATAAAACTTGATCGAAGGGAAAAAGAGTTTAGTATACATATGTCTAGAATATATTCATTGATCTGTCAGATCAAAGTAATATTTATGATGATCTTCTGGATCAAAGTAACATATATACGATGATTAGCAAGATCAAAGTAATATTTATAATGATCTTTTTGATCAAGTCAATAAATATACGATGATCGACTGGATAAATGTAATATTTATGATCTTTATGGATCAAATAATTTTTAGGTATGTTTATAGAATTGCCTCATTAAAACCTTTATCAGGAAAATCCAGTGGGATAAAAACCTGATTGAAAGGAAAAAGAGTACAATACACATATACCAAAAATGATTAATATACTTTATCTGATATGCTCCCCCTGATGGGACGCTCCCCCTGATGGGACGCTCCCCCTGATAAAAGTTGTTTTGAAGCAATCTTCTGGATTTCTAGAACTGACGTTTACAAATAACGTCATAAATTATTGGAGGGGGTATAAGCAAAGACTTGCTTTATGGAGTAATATCCATATGGAATCTTTTCACAATCTTTTCAACATATTATGATTGATAGACAAGCATTCCATTTGATCTATGCTCGACCTTCAGGTCGAGACAATGCTTTCTTTCTCATTTCTTTATGAAGACACATGGGTATATAATATGATTATTATATCCTTATCTTTATCGGATATTTAAATGAGACGGTTATAACACATTCGTTCATATTGTTTTTAATCCATATAAGGATTTTGTATGTTCATCAAATACAGATTACGAGATCTCGATTCACATGCTTTTAGCATTTTAGAATCCTTCAGGATTTATAAATATCTGTATTGAGTGAATCATATAGGTAAATGATTACTACGTCTAATAGACGTATTTCAAGTCTTTTAAAGGCAGCCAAATTTATCAACAATGTAATCGTATTCATCAATTGTGAATACCAAGTTTCTGTAAGAAACCTCGCACTACGAGTCGTGCCTCATATCTCACGATCTCGTTTTTCTCATTACGTTTCTGTATAAAGACCCATTAGTATCCAACTAGTTTGACATCTCCAGGTGTCTGGAGTACTATTGGTCTAAATATTTTATGTCTGGCTTATGACGACAATTCTTCTTGAATTGCTTCTTCCATCTAGGCCAATCATGCCTTTTATCTACAATCATTGATATTATGAATATCATAATTATCATTTTATAATTTCAGTAGCGCTGCTGTGTATAAAAACACATTATTAATGATTGTTTCCTTATGATTCCACATTTCTCTCATATGACTTATAGAAATTTTCTCAATTTCTATACTCTTGTATCTCTGTTGAGATTTCTTCCATTTCAATGGATTTAGTTATTTCATAGACTCCGCATGATTTATAGAATTTCTCTCAATTTCTATATTCTTGTATCTTTGTTGAGATTTCTTCCATTTCAATGGATTTAGTTATTTCATAAACTCCGTATGATTTATAGAATTTCTTTCAATTTCTATATTCTTGTATCTCTGTTGAGATTACTTTCATTTTAATGGATTTAGTCATTTCATAGACTTGTGTCTCTTTTAGATATATCAGACTCTTATAGAGTTGATTTAGAGAAAGTGGATTTATTTATAACTCGAGTTTTGTTTACTCTTGGGATCCTAATAACAATACCTTTCAAAAGGTTTATAAGCTTATGATATGTATCAGATGATTTATTTGTTGCCTTTTTCTCTGATTGTTCTTTAAAAACAATCACCCGGCCGGGGTTTATGAGATGACAACTGATAAAATCTTGTTACCTTTAATATATCAGGTAACAGATTAATAATAATCCGATGATCAATTATCTTTCGTATTTGAGAGATACGAATATTGAAATGAGACACACATATATATAGAGAACCGAACTGGTATCTCTATTTTTTATATAAGTAATTTTTCATTTACTTTTCTCTTCAAGAGAAACTAGAAACGTTTGATAAGTGATTCCACTGATCCATTTTGATTATGAGTATATCTGGAAAAACTGATAACAAGTGTAAGTAATATGGAGATGTTTGATAATAAACAAACATATGATCATCTCGTAGATGCATCAATTATAACCATATAATAATGAATGGATCATTTGATGGATGAATATGTCCACATATATCCCCTTGCATTCTTTAAAAGAGTGATGAGGATTCAAAACCAATTTTTAGAATAAAATGGTTTTACTGCTAGTTTCCCATGTGAACATGCAGCACATAAGTTCTTATTGGATAAAGAATCTTCTGGTTCTTTAGTAGATATCCATGAGAATTTTCAATGATTATACGTATCATTGTACATCCTGGGTGACCGATACGGTCAAGCCAAAACACAAACATTTTTGGATCTGAGAACTTTTGATTCATAACTGCATAAATATCTACACTCTTTATAATAGTGTAATATAATCCAGATAATAAAGCACGCAGCTTTTCTATAATGAGTTTCTGGCCTGAATCATGAGAAGTAATGCATATATATTAAACATTCTCAGTACTCATAGTTTCAATATGATATATATTCCTCCATATATCTTTGAAACTAAGCAGATTCCCTTATATTCGGCTAGAATGATATAAAGTATCATCGATACACAATTTAATACCATATGGTAATAAGATTGTGGCCCTTCCAGAGCCTTTAATCATATCCATTGGATCTGATCTTGTATTAATTTTATATGCATTTAAACTGAGCATTTTCCTTTATGTTCTGCTTGAATAATATCAAGTATCACTGATACAATGATTTAGTATTGTTTGATAACAATATCATGGCTCTTCCAGAGCTTTCTATCAGCTCTGTTGGTTCTGATACAATATTAATATTTGCTCAGATCAAAATCAAATTCATAAAATATATCTGGCTTCGTAGAATTGTATGAGTCGTTGCACTCTAGGCAAGACATATATTTCCCTTCTGGGAATTTTATGGACATTATGTGTAATGTCATTTTATATCTCATCTGAAATGATAATAATCTTTTCAATAGGTTTATTCTATAAACCTTTTCTCTTGTGATTCACAAACATCCACTCCTGGGTATGTTTTGATATCTCATGAATATAAATATATCCAAATTTTACTCTCTTGATATTGCTCATTTAGGAGCAAGTATAAAATGGATAAATTATCCTTTACAATCTCATTATACGTGATATTAGGATCTTAAATCATTTTAAGATACTCACAACATCCTACTGGATGTGTAGACTTTTTTTCTCAATTGAATGATACGTTAGGATCTTAAATCTCTTTTGTAATAATCACAGCATCCTGCTGAATGTGTATGAAATGGATAAAATATTATTTCCAATTTCATTATTCGTTAGGATCTTAAATCTCTTTTTTTTATGATACTCACAACATCCTACTGTATGTGTATGAAATTGATAAAATAATAATTCCAATTTCTTTATTCGTTAGGATCTTAAATCTCTTTTATAATACTAACAATATCCTACTGGATGTGTAGATCCCTTTTTTTTTTCTCAAATGATTGATACGTTAGGATCTTAAATCCCTCTTATGATACTCACAGCATCATATTGGGTGTGTAGATTATTCCTTTAAATAAGTGACATTTAAATGTATCACTTTATATATATATATATATATATATATATATATACACACACACATATATATATATATATATATATATATATGAGATAACTTCATATTATGAATGTGTTTGAAACCCCAGGTTCCAAATAATGAAGTATGACATTCATGTAATAACACTGGATCCAGAACTCAATGTTCTCATCGGTTTTCAAAATTGTACCAACTTAAATATCATAATTCCAAGAACTTTAAGTTATGGTTAGTCGGTCTAGCCGATCTCATATATTACGTATAAATAATACGAATATTTAAACAATTTATTTGGAGACACAACATAAACTAGTTTTGAGACACGGCATAAGCCAGTCCCGAGACACGGCATAAGCCAGTCCCGAGACACGGCATAAGCCAGTCCTGAGACACGGCATAAACCAGTCTCATATATTGCATAAAAATAAATGCTGAATATTTAAATAATTTATTTGGAGACACAGCATAAGCCAGTCCTGAGACACTGCATAAGCCAGTCCCGAGACACAGCATATGCCAGTCCCGAGACACAGCATATGCCAGTCTCATATATTGTATAAAAATAAATAAGTATAGATAAATAAATTCAGAACTATATATATATATATATATATTCCGTTGACGGCATAAACCATCTTGTTATAGAAAGCTATATATATGGATCCAGAACGTAGAGATATAAGTGAATTACCCATCAGGGGATCCCTTTTACTTATACGCAATTGTGCTAGAGATCAGGATCTTTCATCGTGCATGAAAACAGAGTTAATAAAGCTTGAATATATCAAAACAGTACTTACAAGCGGAATTAGCTAAAATGGATGGTACGGTTGCGTCCGGAACGGCCAAAATAGCTGGAAATAAGTCTGACTCAGTGAAAAAAGGGAGAAAATATTTTCCATGCTGACATGACAGCTTGCATGATGCTAACATGGCAGTTCTGCTGACGTGGCATCCCCTCTGCTGACGTAGTGCTGATGTGGCACCGATCCCATGCCGACGTGGTGCACCTGGGTGTTGACGTGGCACGCTTGGAAGATGATGTGGCATGCCTGGTGGTGACGTGGTCGTCTTCGTCCTTGGAGAAAAATTACAGAACAGTTCTGGAAAAAAAGGAGGGTGTTGACCGAATTTTGACCGGACCTAGAGACTTCGTTAGAGCTCCGTTTGAGACGCGGTCAGCGGCGTTGGAATCGTATTTCCGAGACGAACACAACTGTATCCTTCGAATAATGATTCGAGCACTTTGAATTTTCTAGGCTTTCGAAAAATTCAAAACCAAAGCTAAAAACTCTTGAGAACTTTCTCTGGAAGTCCTAGACTATATATTCGTGCTGATAACGTATTGTAAATAATTGAAGAATTAGTGAAGAATAAATGAAGAAAATAAGTGTGTGACAGAAGAGAGAGACGAGATATATGAGAGATATGAGAGAAAACTCTTATTGATATTCTGGAGAGACTCCTCTATTTACAATTGATACAGTACCTATTTATATATATAGGCAATTCTCAAGATTTTTACTAAACTTAATCACTAAGCAAACTGAAATGGGTGCGCACTCATAAAATTATACGAGGGTATTGAATGTGAGCCACTCATTTTACATACTTTGATTTGATATGTATGCACTTGTCAAAGCTTTTCTTTTTTCTTTTGTTATTTACTTTTTATTTTAATTTTTTTATCATTGTCTTCTCAAGTGTTTAATTTTAATTTTTATTTATGTCACTTTATCTTTTCCCATGCCACAACGCTTTTTCCTCACCTTTTGAGTTCATTTATTCTCTACGACACATTTCAAATTTACAACTCCAACTCTATCTAGCTCTTCAACTCCCTTTTCGTCTTCTTCATTTATTTTGTTTCTCTGCACCTGGATTTTGTTCTCCGACGTCTCTTTAAAGAGGGGGGGGGGGGGGGGGGGGGGGGGGTGTGTGTGTGACAACTCACTCATCAGCGGCGGCTACAGCGACAACGACGGGCCGGTGACAGTTTACCGGTCAAGCGCTTCAGTCGACGACGAGTCTTTGCAACAACTAGACGGAGTCATTGACTCTGTTTAGCTCTATTTTCCCTGCCACATAGGTCGATTTTACCGAAACGGGACGGCCGGCATCCGCCGGGGGGGGGGGGGGGGTGTGTGTGACAACTCACTCATCAGCGGCGGCTACAGCGACAACGACGGGCCGGTGACAGTTTACCGGTCAAGCGCTTCAGTCGACGACGAGTCTTTGCAACAACTAGACGGAGTCATTGACTCTGTTTAGCTCTATTTTCCCTGCCACATAGGTCGATTTTACCGAAACGGGACGGCCGGCATCCGCCTAGCGAACACTGGTTTTTACTTTAGCCCCCGAAAATCCTGGCTACGCCACTGAGTCTATCTAATGTTGCCCTAACTCTTGTCGTACAAGTATTGGATTCATTAATTAGAATCCTTCTCAAATACGGGTAGAATGAACCGATTAGGGCTTGTTTCTTGTTTGATGTTTATCCTTCCGAAGGGAGCTCCATTCTTTCTTGAACATAAGTCTCTAATATAGACATTTCCTCGTTTGAGGTACGATACTCAGAATTCATGTCTAAGTCAAACTCCGCTTAAAATAGTGGGATCGTCTTTCCTATTTAGGCTGAGTAGAGGTCTTTGGCGAGCAGAACTCACATATTGGCATCCTTCAATCTCTGTATGACACATAACAAGGAATTTTACATACAACAATACCCCCTTAAATATCTGAGTTGAGTATCTCCTGCTTAATGAATTGCCCGAGTAACTTCTATCCTGACTAGCCAACTGGTATTCGGTGCAGCTCTTACTTACTCAGCGTGAGGTATTTAATTAGAATCTCACTTTATCGTTTTCCTCATTAACCGTCATTAATTAATTTTGGTTAATCAGTTTCACCCCCACTTAATTTTTCAAAATTAATTTCCACCATAGAAATCCCACTGAGTGATGATGACGAATTTATTGACAGTGACGTTTGGAGGCCTACGGCCATTTAACATTGCCACACGTCATCTCTTAAAAGGGAATGTCAGCGTTTTTTTATGGAAATGAGCAACTTTTCTACTCTCACATCACTTATGCATGTCGCTCGAGTTTCCCGCCTCTTATAGATATGACGTCACTTAGGTTTAATTTTCAACTTCATGTATTTAAACCTTATAGGCCTCTTCATCGTCTCCATTTTGTTTTGACAATACAGACTCCTTCAAAGCAATACCAGTTTTTTCCTCTAAGGCTCGAAGAATCCCACGCGTTGCTAAGCAATCTCAGGCATTATTACTAGTATCTCTTAAGCTTCCATTTTCCAGGTGATTTAACTTCTTTCTCTTCTTTTCTATTTGTCGTTACTCGTTAAATCTGCTAAAGCGAGTCTTCTGGTCAAGATTATGGATCCTGAGGTCAGACATCGCATTTTTGTCAAAATGATGATTGCGATCGAACAAGGGGATACTCTTGCGGTGGAGCGTTTTGAGAGGCTTCTCCACCCCTAATCCTTCGACCAACCCCCTTTCTTGACGGTGGATGTTTCTGGATTTGGGACCGACGTTTTCCCTGACTTCGTACCACGTGCTGGAGCCAACCCTGGTAAGGATGATCCTTCAACTAACCCTTATGTTTCCTATTGTAGAAATACTCGTCCACCAAAGACTAGGGCAAAACATTCATCATCCCACACACGTGAGAAGAGTATCACTTTTTGGGAAGTCAGAATCCCTCGGGAAGTCAGAATTAGGCATTAGGAGGTCCTCGAGTCTGAAGATGCAGAGGAGCATAAAAGCATCAGAATTTCCTTCTCGGCTTAACAAGCTTGCGCATATGATTTCAAGCCAAATGTAATCGGTGAAAGAGAATTAAGGCAATACCTGCTGGGGGAATAGCTGCTTGGAACCATCGGCATGGGGCCGTGGCGATTTATGGTGTCACTCTACCACTCAAACCTTTTATTGCTCGCTTCCTTGCTAAAGCTTGCATCTATTCGGCTCAGCTAGCTCCGAATGGTTATCAGATCCTAATGTGCATGTGGTGCATATGGCACAGGCTAGGCTTGCCCACACCGAACCCTCGAGAGATCAGACACTTCTATACACTTAGGCAATTGGGTCGCCCAAATACTTATTTTCTTCTCTCTAGTTGACCTGATCATTGGATCATGAAATGCGTTAATTCATCTAAGAACGTCCAAATATTTCCCGACGAGAAGATGAAGGGCTTCATTTGGGGCATTCCCTCATCAAATAAATTCTGGAAGAACAGCTGGTTTTTCATTGAAGGGAATTGGGGGTAGAGAGTTCTCTACAATGTTTTCGGGCAACAAGTTGAACGTCGGGTGCCCCGGTTTTTTACTTCTCCTGAGTCGTGGAATAATACCCCTCCCATTTTCTCGGCGACCGATCTGATTGGCTTGTGTAGAGTAACAGTGCGCTCTTTGGAGAAGATGGGTAAATCTTTTCTCCTTGTCAAGGAGATGATGATCAAGGCCAACATATTTCATCAACTCTTGGCTAACCACAAACGATGTATGTTCTCGTCCTTTTTTCTTTTCCTTTCGGTATCTCCATCTTCTAACTCTTGGCTCTTTTTTTGCAGTGTATGATGCCGACGTTGTATGTGATTTATATAGCCCATTCCTCAAGGTTTTGAGAGTGAGTCCGAAGAAGGTTCCTTTGAAGAGCCAGAAATTGCTGAAGCATAAAGGAGTGCAAGGCCGGGTGATCTGGTTGTACTCGAAAGAGAAGGCGGCAAAGTTGCTGAGACCTCGACCTCACCACCCCCACCAGGTGCTTCTTCCCCTGTTGCAGATGAGGTCGAAATAGAAGATCCTATAGCTAATCTGGATACTCCGAAGAGGCCAGGGAAAAGAAATGTTGTCTATCTGGCAAGTCAGCAAGCCCCTAAAATTCACCGAGTAGTCGCTTACGTTGATTCTTCTTCCGGGGGAGAGGATACGTTGGGCGACTTTGATGCTCCCGCTACTTCGGGGGGAGGCACAGCTGAAGTACCAGCAAAGAACCTGGGGGATGGTCCTTGAGAATGCTGGGGAGACTGGACAAGGCGTTGGAGAGGATCAAATGCCCACCCCCGCGTCCAAGCCTTAAGTGCCTTTACCCGCTGAAGTGCCTGCTGCCCCGACTATGGATGCTCATCAAGATTCGAGACTAAATCAGCTAAGTTCTTCAAGTCGGTCCGCAGTGGACCCATCCCTCGGGGAGATACTTAAGGCTATAGTTTCAGGACAAGCTTATTTTGGCGAGGATAAATGGAGCCAATTTAGATCTGGTTCTGTTAACACTCACCTTCGAAATTTCTACAATAGCTCAACCAATGTAAGTTGACTTTTTTAATCTGTTCACTCTTGCCTTAGGTTGTTGGCTGATTCTAACATTATGTGCAGATGGTTGTTGAGCTAGCTGATGCCTTCAATACCAGCATTGGGCATGCGAACAAGATTAGGTGCTTTGAGGCCCAGTTGAGAGATAGCGAAAAGGCTCGTGCCAGAATGGAGCGACTCTGCTAAGAAAAAATGGAAGTAAATCAGGAATTTATGGACAGATGCTTGGCAGCCCAATTGGAGGCTGAACAGAGGGCTTCGGCTAGAGGTAGGCGTTTAATGGATCGGTTCACTTTTCTAGTAAACCGATAAAAAACAGATAATTTTCGGTTTTTGAAAAAGTGAACCGATCCGATCAACTTAACAATTGTGAACCGATTGAATTGGACCGGTTCGGTTCTTTCGGTTTGGACCAACTTGGCCAAATTCTTGGGCTTTAATTATTACACATATTTTCATATTTTAATTCTTTTGGGCCTTGAACCAAATTAAATTATGGGTTTGAACAAATTGAAAATTCTAGTTTAAAATAATATTAATAAAAAAACACTAAGAAAAAAAATATGATGCGACACACTTTCATAGTTTTATAGTTTCATAGATTATAAAACATTAAACTAAGGTTTTTTTTTACATATATGTTGAATCTCGGTTAGGTTTTCCGGTTCGGGATAACGAACCGGAAAAAAAATCGATCCAATCGGTTTTCAAAGAAATGAACTGAACTGAACCATTCAATATAAGAAAACCGGAAAAAAACCAATTGGATCGGTTCGGTTCGGTTCATCGATTCGGTTCGATTTATTGGTTTTTTGTCCACCCCTAACTTCGGCTACTAAGGAGACACGTCACAAGGAATTTTACATACAATAGATATAATCCACATTATTCATGTAGCTTGCAAATGAAAATATTATAATGCTAGTATGATCTCTATCATATGTTATAATCTAAAACCGTAATAAAACAAGATGAGGTCGGTCCATAGAGATTATAAGTTTGAGTCATTTTCTCCTTGCCCAAACTAGAATTCAATATAATAGTTTTTTTTTATTAAAAAAAAAACTTGTATGTTTTCCATAAAGATAGCTTTGTAACTGTAAAATTTTTGTACTTTTAGAACAAATTGAGAACCCAACAAAAAAAAATGTCGGTTTTCAAAAGTATAAATCGAACTAATCCAAAATCTCACATGGAACGAAACCAAAATGGATAATGTATGTATGATCATCAAGAACGTACATATTTATAATGATGATGGTCACGTGAATCAACAAACACATGTTCAGGACTGAGTTTTGGCATAGAAACCACCATGCATTGCCACCCAATCACTCAGGACCAATCGACGAGATGATTGAAAACTATATATAAAAGAGGTTTCAGGTGTGAGATTTGGACGTGGGATCGATTATATAATATACAAAACCCATTTTGTAACGTTGTATAAAGAGTGTACAAGTCATTATGTTAAGTTTGACACAGTAGATCCCAAATGAAAAATACACATACGTGCGGTCGCCTTTTTTATGTGTTTGATTTTGATGCATGCATGTTTATTAATCTGCAGATGAGATTCATGATTAGCTAGTGCATGTAACCGACTCTAAGATATTGTTTGAGAATGTAATATCTTTTGGTGAAGGTTAAAAAAGTTTGTAATATTAAAAAGATCTTTGTGTCTCCACCGTTTTCAAACCTTTTTCAGTTTTGAATACCACAATTACTGCATGTAGTTTCAGATGAAAAACTTTCATCGAGAAAACATAACAAATCATGCTACTTTTATCCTACACCATTCGTTTTTCAATAAGTAAAGGAACAACGAAATTTAATTAAATAAGAGTCTAATCCAAAAAATATATCACATCACCTCTTAGTATAAGGGACTGTGTACCTCCCCTTCATATTGCACCGTTATTATATATTATTGGGTCACATAATATCTAAGGACTACATGTTCTGTTAGATATTTGATTCGGTGTTATTATTAAAGTGACTATAACGGTATGTATAAGTCTTTTGTAATCACACCTATCCAATAATTATTTGTGGGGTATTTACAAACTATTTAGTCATTTTGGTAATTTTACTCAAAGATATTATTGGATTTTTAAAAACATAATAATTTGGGGTGTACATACAGTTTTTGAAAAATACAAATATCGTCATTCTTATTATTATTATTATTATTATTATTATTTCCACTAATACCAGTCAACCCAAAACATTAGCTCAAAAATCAACCTGAATAATGTGGTAAGTGATTTGTCATTACCATATCATTCACTACATCATTCCATAATTTGTGTAGTGATGACATCTCATTTGTCACATCATTTTAGTTGAATTTTAGGTTGTATAGTATTACTCGTATATTAAAAATAAAGATAAATTTTTTATATGAAGATTCAAGTTTTTTTTTTCACTAAAATTCATTTATGATTTGATTAAATTATATCTAAGAAATGAGAAAAAAAATCCTCTTAAAGATATATATATCCTCAAACCTCATTTTTTTAAAACAAAAATCAATAAGATAAATCTCAATCTTTAAAAACAAAAATTAAAGAAATAAGATAATTACAATATGTATGTAGATCTGGCCATGATTTGGAAATTATATAATGCAAAAATAGGGGAAATAACACTCTTTTATGTTAAATTTTAAGATCATTAGTTTAATAAGTTAAGTTTAAATGACATCAACAAACTACAATACCCTCATTTCCTTCTTTTATTATGTTTTTATCATTTTTAGGTTTTTTTTTTTTAAACCCATTAATGAAGGACCATTAGAAATCTGTTTGACCTCCAATAGAGGTCTCGATAAAGAAGATGAACAATTTTTTTTTTAAATTTCATTTTTGTCAAATAAATCTTGAAAATACACAATAAAGTTTCGGAAAAAAAAATCGTGAGACTTATTATAGTCTTAAAACTCATTCTTTAAAGAATGTTATTAAATTTTCGATCCCTTATATAATTATATATTCCAATTTATGGTTACAACTTACAAACCTTCCAACATGATTTAGACCATGTTTGAGATTACTTTGCTTGAGCTATAATCTGCTTATAGTTTAACTTATGAAATAATCAATTTAAAAAAATTAGGTTGGTGTTTGGTAAACCAAATTTTAAAATTGCTTAACTTTTGAAATGATGGAAAATGTATTGAACAAAATGACGAAAATAGACATCAATAAATATTATAAATATGGATCATATAAAAAGAAATAAATAACTTAACAAATTTAAACAGAAAAAAAAATATGACTGAGTTAACTCAATTCATAACTGAATACAACAAAAAAACCTTGACCGAGTTAACTCAAGCTCCTATGCCGAGTCAACTCATCTTCTTCACCAACACATTCAACAATCAGCCTCTGCAAACTCAGGCGACAACTCTCCAATTCCTCCTCCGTCTCCAGCTCCACCGAGATCTTCATCAGCCTCTTTCACTCGCCACCGGTATCCTCTCCCACGTCGGCGACGAACAAGAATTTGAAATCGCAAGATTTCGTCGCCGATTCTTCACGAGATTCCTTCGTAGATTCTTTGTGTCATGGAGGAGGTTTTCAGCCATTTTCGATTCTTCTCCTATTGATATCCTCTCAGTCTCAGATTCGTTGCACCGAGATCTTCATCAGCCTTTGCGACGGATTCACGATGGAATCGAGATTGGATTCGCATCGAAGTTCTCCTCCACTCTCGCCTCCTCCGCGGTCGGAGGAAGTTCCTCGGGCAACTTCATCGCCGGAGATGCCGGTCCTCCTCCGGCATCACTTTCCGGAGGTGCCACCATTCTCTTTTAAGTTTTTTAAATTAAATTTTTTTTATGAAATTTTAAAATTTTCACTTTTTAGTTTTTTATTATATTATTATTAAATAGTGAGGGCATTCTAGACATTGCACAAGCAATAAACTAGTTTCTGATTCAAAAAGCAACTCACAACCAACTTCTCAGAAATTGCTTATCGAATGAGTAAATTGTAAATTAAGTTGTTTTTGGAAAGTTTACCAAACACATATTTACTCAAAACTTGATAAATAAATGATTATTTTTCAAGCAAAAGCAATCCCAAATATAGCTTTAATGGTTAAAAACTTTTATTTGGTTTGCCAATATCTAATGTTAAAGTCTTGATACCAAATGCAGTATGTTAAAAAAAAAAAATCATTGACTGTGGATCACACATCACCTTCCGTCTGTCGTCATCATGAATTTGGTGATTACAATTCTATTGATTACGATTTGATGATATGGTCTTGATTTCTTGTGGGTTAACAAAATCATGTGTATAACATTCATGCATGCAAAGTGTTGCGTATGTGACAAATTCAAGCAACCATTTCCATTTTGTTAAATCTCTTTTAGTTGTTTTGATTTCCTAATATCAATCAACTCCACTGTTTCATTAATATGACATTTGGAAAATATATTAAAACCATGTGTAATTTCTCTATTGTCATATCAAGTTTTATAATTCATGATAACTTTTCGAAAATTTGAAAATCGATTGTTATTTACTCGAGATCATGCACCACAATTTGGTAATTTTACTGAAATTAAATTAAATTTTTCATAATAATAACACACATATCACAAGGAGAATAACATTTATGAAAGTTACAACTCACATTAATTATCTTAACATATCTCGTAAGTTTTAAATCACTTTTCTGTACAGAAAAATATATATTTTATTCAACACTCTTATAACATAACAAATATTAGTTCCGGTTAATTTTTTCTTGTTATAATTTATAAGTATTTAATAAATTTTTGACTGTCGGTATCTAACGAAATTAAATATTATATTATTTATAATTGGATATATTTATCCCCATAACATCATAGAAAAATCTCTATACATATACTTTCACGAGATAGTATATGTATTCTTAACTAATTTAACCATAGTATTGAAAGTCCTGTTATATATAAAAACTTTGTTGTTTTATTTATTTGTTAATAAATTAATACTAATTGAATTTCAATCAAAATATCTCTAATAATTATTCAATAACTATATATAAAAGCATGAATTGAAATGCTCACCGTATCACTTTTCTTAATCAACAGTGTGTGACCATTACAAACGTGCACGGTACTCCAAGCACCACCTGATCATTCCACCACCACCACCAATACTACATCCTCAAAATATCAGTATATCAAAGATATTTTTGATATCTATCTCCGAAAAAATACTTAACATGTTTCGTTCAAAACAATCACCATTTTTTATAGGTAATACTATAAAATCCATCTATAATTCCATTATTTTTATCCCAATATAAATGGCAGTTGAGATATCACTTGATGAGTGGATAAACATTAATCGGTGAATGAATACATAGGTAAGAGATATAAGTATCAATTAATGTGTGTCCATTCACTAAGTGACACCTCAGCTGCTAAGTATGTTGGGATAAAAATAATGGAATCGTAAGTTATATGTTTAGCATTATTATTATTTTTTTTTACCGAAGCATTGCAAGAACTATTATAATAGGATTATCGAGATCTATCGAAATCAAATAATATATGTACGGGTTTGGATATCTCATCTTATAACGGGAGATAACTATTCCCATAATATATAAAGAAAACTCACTGGATCCTATGTGGATTGGAGGTGCACTACCAATTCTGTTAAGACGTGATTTTTCATCATCATTTATTTCATTTGTCCAAATTTATAATCAAAATGATATGAAACCTTATTTGTCATGTGATACATAATTCAATAGGATGATATATCTACGCTCTGATCCGATCCGATCCGATTTAAATCCAAAACCCAAAAGAGCGCGCACCGGAGGTCACTCACGTGTTGTAAAATATAGATATATATCTAATCGGCTTTTTACTGTGTGTATGTCTAAAATAAATATCTGGCTGACATTGGCCGATATTTAAGATATTATCAGTCTCTGATGACGTGGTACTCCGCTGATGTAACTGACACGTGTAAAAGCGTCGCCATGTGGAGCTTTTATTGGCCCCAACTCACCGCATCTCTCTCTCATTCTCTGCTAAATTTTCGAGACGATTTTTTCTCCTCACAAAACATTTATCACATTTTTTTTAATTGTCCGATCAAAGCGAAGAAGAACCAGTTATTTTTTTGGAAAAAAAATGAACGATAACATTCTGTGGGATACTCCGTCGTCGGATCCCGGAGCAATGGAGGAAGGTTGCCGGCGTGAGTTGACTCGGACTTACTCGAACTCCTCTGATATAACTGTTGAGAGCTCGCGTCAGACTGCAAATGCAAGACTGGTAATTTTGATTTTTGATCAATTTTTTCCCTTATTTTTTTTATGGTCTTATATATGTTTTAAATATCTACGTTGAAATTTCAATCTTTTGTTTCATGTGATTATTGTTCCTTCTATGCTTAGTTTAATTTTGTTGTTGAAATAACATATATAGGAGTCGATAAGTGAAGTCTTGATGGTCTATAAATTTGTTTTCTGTTTTATATAGTTCTTCCTGTTACAGTGTAAGTTTCAATATTTGATTCTTATTTTTTATGTTAATTTTATTTGGGGTTAGAGAATGATCTTCATTTGATCTTGGTTACTGAATAAGGACCTCGATTTTAAACCCTACTGTACACTGTAGGTAACCGGAGACAATGATAGGGATGCTGTGCTAAATTGCTAATATATTTGTATTCAATTGTGAGTATATAAATGCAAACAAACAATTAACTATAGTTGCTTCCTTTATTGAAACCGATTAGCTGCTAATTCTTGGCAGGTTTGATGAGTGCCTCTAGTTTTTCTTCACCCCTTACGATGAATCGAGTTTCACGTTTATCGCATGTTTGTTGTGGTTGATCTTTTGCAGATTATTGTATAAGATGTATTTGATTATATAGTGATTGGAGTTTCATGTCATGTGATTAATAGCAGGGTATTTTAGATTGTAACAACTTTCTAGAGCCCCCATGTTTCTTTTCATTGTGACCAAGAGCTTTTGAAGCAACTTCATTCAAATTGTTAAAACCTTTAGGTTAATGCAGACAGTTGAATAGTTTGAAAGGAGTCAAAGAAGGAAAAAATGATCAGCATAGGCAATCATCTTCCTTTATGTGGATGTCATAACTGTGATAAAATATGGAGCTTT
Organism: Dipteronia sinensis; assembly: GCA_033220585.1. Lineage (NCBI taxonomy): Eukaryota > Viridiplantae > Streptophyta > Magnoliopsida > Sapindales > Sapindaceae > Dipteronia > Dipteronia sinensis. Next base: position 9,368,142 of record CM065643.1, on the reverse strand, counting down.
CTTTGATTCTTCATTTTTTTTTTTCACCTCATATTTCTACTTCTGTTACATGGCCAGGCTGCAGGGTGGACAAATGAGAAGCACAATGCTTACCTCAACTCTTTAGAAGCATCATTCGTTCAGCAGTTGCATCATCTGCATAGTTCCATGGGTTTGCATGGTAGGTGCTCACAAGAAAACATATCAGGGCTATGCTCATCGCAATTACTGTCAGCCAACACTCGTTATTCGTCTGACCAGGTCAGGGACTTCAATTTGCTTGTGATATTTGTCCATGTCTTTGTGTCTGCTTACTGATCACTACTTCAGTCAAATCTTTTTCTTACTCTATTTTGCACTACATGGTTCTACAGGATGGAAACGGGCTGAAGATTAGATGTGAAGTCGATGAAACTTTGTGTGATGATGCAGCTGATTCTCATGGTATGCTAGAAAGTCCTTGGATATGCCATTTTACATCTGTAGGCAAACTTCAGACTGCAACATCTTTCGATGCCCTGGAGCACAATGCGCTCAGTGACGAGGGACTCCATTCGAGGGATATTACAACTTTCTCTTGTGAACCAGCTGGAAGTTCAGAGCAGCGTCTTGATCGCCACTTATGCCATCCAAGTTTGGATGACAGTGCTACGGGTGACTCTCGTTAACTTTGCATCTATTGGAATATTGGTTGGTTTTTTTTGAATGTATGCTCCAAAATTTTCCTTTGCCTAATAATTAATTGCTTCCTCATCCCTAATATTTTTTTTAATCTTTCAATTGCCGCATGATTTACCTGAAAAATAGAATATTAATATTGAAAATTAGAAAGAAATTTGAGAAAGAGGATCTGTTGGGAGAGAATGACAGAAGAAAGGACCATCTAGAACTAGGGTTTAGAAATGGAGGAAAAGGGGATAGAGGAGGACAGACGTCTCTTCAATAACTTAGTTGCAATAAAAATTTGGCTTGTTTCTTAACACTTGAAAGACTCTTAACCTCCTATCCAATTATGGTAAGTTCTAAAATTTTGTAAAATTGCATTTAAAAGTTTGAATAACTCCATGATTAAATTTTATCAGAACTTTCCATACAAAGCAGTCGAAAGTTAAAATCTTCGATAAATAAAACTTAACCAGTAACTTAAAATTTTGGTAAATCTTTCAGCATAATTCTTCCCTCCTTTTCTTTTAAATTTTACCACTTTTGGCTAAAAAAGGATTATCTAATTTGATATTTATGCACTGGGACACATTGCTACATCAGTAGTGTTGTGCACAATGTTTTTAAAAGAGTGAGGCGGTTTGAGGCTTTCTGTACTGGTGGGGCGAGGGTGCTGCCAAATATTAAATAATTCTGAATGTGTGAGATTTGGGTGGGTGTTGTTCGGCTTTTTTTCCTAGGCAGAGGTGTTTTTCTATTTTTTTTATAAGCAGAGGTTTTTTCCTTTGATGAGTGTGAGTGGGCTTTTAAAATATTAATTTCAACTCAGACAATCTCAAAATGGTAGAGTTTTGATAAAAAATAAAAGCCTTGATTAAAAACTCATCGTTTGAACCCCCCAAAACCAAATTGATATGGCACCAAAACTCACCGCTTTACCATCCAAAACCAAATTGATATGGCACCACCTTAGTGCCTTTCCACCCTGCCTGACTGCCTCAAGTCGGTTTGGCCTTGAGGCAGTCGCCTCATTGCCCCAAGGCGGGGTCATTTAAAAACAGTCTTGAGGTGCCAGCCTCAAGGCGGTGAATGGCCGACTGGCCGAGGCACGCCTCAAGGTGGCTGCCTCGTCCGATTTTTAAAACATTGGTTGCGCATAAGTGCCCATAGATATTCACACACAAATTTTACACACATACATATGCAAGTACATGCAAACATTATCATTATTGGGAGATACAGAATTGTGTGAACTTTGAACAATAAATTTTTATCTCTGATTCAGATCGATGGCAAAACTGTTACCTATGTAATCTTTGCTGTCAACCTGGATGATAATCACATCCATGTTAGGGATGCTGGTTTATGATTAGTTGCCTTGCTATGTTATCTGGCATGGATCTCAGTGTGAATGAGCCTTACCACTAATAGATGCTACCATTGTTTACCTTGCCTTATAAAATACTTGCTAGCGTCTAATGTTATTTACTAACGATCTTGTACATTTATTTCTCTCACTGTGATTAAAGAAGGCAATTTTTGTGCAAACTGGAAATTTCTGAGTGTTAGCTAAGTTGACCCCTTTTAGTCTCTCTGTTCAGTCCAGAGATATTTGGTTACACTTTGGATTTTAGTATGACCGGCTAAGTAAAGAGTGCCAATTTCCTTGATAGCTGTGTGAGGATATAGAAAATGAGGTGACATCTTTATCTTGTACTATAGTGCGCAGACACAGTTGGGAGATTTAAATATATTGTGTGTAAAAGTAAACTCGTCATAAATTTATAAAACTATGAGAAAAATTGAAATCACAAATGGGTGAGCGAAATTTTGTTATAGAACCATTCTTTATATAGCCAACTTTTAATTTCACCTTCTAAAGCTGAAGAGACATCCATAGTTATTAAAAGCGCGTCTAGGCGTAGGCTGAGGCAAGGAGGTGCGCGCCTGACCGTCGTAGGCGTCGGGCATCGCCTTGGTGCGCCTAGTTGAATTTCTCTTTTTCTTTTTTTTATCGGAAATTCAATTTTCTTAGTGGGCGTTGCCGTCCGACCCCTGCCAATTGACTGGACAACTCGACCACCACTAGTTCAGCGGGGAGCTCGACCCCCGAGTGCATCAGTATAGCACAACAAAAGTACAAAACTAATTCAATCTTCACAACCCAATATGAAGATGCATTGATGATGTTTTGAATTTCGTTTTGTTTGAGTTGGGGATAGCTAGTCTATAAACTAATTTGAACATCTTTGTTGTTCGTATGATGATTGCACGTTAATTATTTTATGAATTATGTCGTGTTATTGATTGTTTGTAAATTTCTAAACCTTACATTTAGCTTAGTAACTTGACATGTATAGGATAAATTAGGTTTTAACAATTTTTATGAATTTTTCCCATTGGGGAATTCATAAAAAGCTATTGCGCACCTCATTTGAAATGGCGCGTCCTTGCTTTAGACGAGCGAGCGCCTTGCTTTAGATGGGCGAGCGCCTCGCCTTGCGCCTTGATGCGCCTAGCGCCTTTAATAACTATGGTCAGACATCCTATATAGTCATTTATCAATATTGCTATCAGTTGAGATGGAGGAGGGATTAGATCATGGTTCTGACTTTTGAATGATTTATTAATTTTATTGATTAGAACTAGGCAAATGAAACTGCAGACTAGAGTTGGCTTTTTTCCCTTATCTTGGAATTGGTGTTATATTTATAATTCATGTCATGGATGTCTGATTGTTTTTCTATTTCAAAAATTGTGAGTGTGTACTTAAAATGATAATATTATTATACTTTCACATAAAATTAGCAACATTACTGTTTTTATTCATAACCGAAAAACCTATCTTAGTTGTAATAAAGTTATTCCCCAAGTACACCAAGTTTGGATATTGAGCAGCATTAACCACTTCTTTCAACCATATTGTTTAGAAGGCAGTCAACTTATTGGCCTGTGACATAATTAAGGTGTCAGCTTTTTTGCATATCTACTTTCTTTCAATTCATTTTTTTCAAAATTTCACCAAAATTTATTTTTTACTTGAGATTTGGTTTTTATTCTCAACATAGGTGAATCAAAACAAGGCTGGTTTCTAAAGTCAATGCTTTGGGTGTGATCAGTGCTGATTAATGTTACAGTTCCACAAACATATAAATTAAGGCATGTTTTTAAGACAATCTAAAACTTGAAACATTTTATAACGAATGATCATTTTTTTTTATCATAAAATATGTTATAAAAGTAATGAAACGTTTGTTCTGTCTAGGGAAATCAAAGATACCACACAACTGAAAACTTATGGTTTCCTTCATATTTCTGTCTTTAAGCAGCCTTCCTTGAAACAAAGTCTGTCGAAGAGGTATAATTCCTTATAGAAACATATTTAGTAATCGCATCATTACATATTAAATACGAACCAAGTTACAATGCAACTTGTTAATCGAAAATTTTAATATCATGTATATTCAACCCAATGGACAACTTGAAAAGGCTTGAACTTGACTCAAGAATTTGTGATTGTCGCACATTTTTGTTTTGCTAATTCTTGGTGTATACAACTTGCTCATCTTGATCCTTTTAGTCATTTATATTTTTCCTTTGTTTATTGTCTCCTTACAAAGTTTATGATCATTTGCAGAGGTCTCAGATCAGAACTTTGTGGATGAAGACCGACGAGACAAGTCAAGCCATGGATTCCCTGCGAAAAGGTTGAAGACAGCTAGGTGTTGATGCTTTGAACAATGATAAAGTAATTTTTAGAATAGATATAACATTTGTCACTTTGTATATGAACTGTTTAAATAAATGAAGATTTGAGAGCGTTCATTTTTTGAGTCTTACTTTCGTTTATTTGCATGTCATTCAGGTTTCGCTGGTGGGAAGGCTTAATGTTACAGCTATCTCGGAAAGAGAGGAACGTGTACATCAAGACTTTCTGTCAGAACATCCTGAGAGCTCTGCCATCCGAAGATCTAATATGCATTACTTTCTAAGAGGAAGCTGAGTAGTGGCTTTGCACTGAAGTTCGAAATTTAATCTTCAACATGAATACACCAGAAAAAGAAGCTATAACTTTGTAATTTTCTCCAGGTATGTTAGCTGAAGAAACATGTTCGAGATATATTCAATGAAAAAGTATCAGAGGTGATTTTTTGTGTGGATGGTTCTTGCTGGCAGTCGATTTTTCACAATGATTAACTTAGAAGAAAAAAATTTCATATTTGGGCATAACTTGCTGGCATCTAGTATGTATGCTAGATAAGATTTTCCAGTAGTTGCCATTGATGATTAGTCTATAGCAATTAGGCTATTTGAGATAAAGTATATTTCATATTGATATTTAATTGTTTAGCATTTACTTTATACATTGAATGCATTGTATATATAAATGTAGAATCTTTGAATGGTGTTGAAGACGACAAGTGCAATTTATGCACAATATAGCCAATGAGATGTTAGGAATATTTTTTTGGTAAATTTTCTGGGATATTTCTTCAAGAGTTTTGAGTAAAATATACAGAAATGTAGTAGATATACTTTTTCTCCCTGCAAGGGAGGTTTTAAATTAATTTCATAACCTTTGGAGGAAAGTTATCTGTCAATAAATTTCAGAATATTAAAGCAAAATGATCTTAGACTGTTTGTAACAGCTTTATCATGCGAATGCATAAACTGAAACTATGATCAAATTCAATTACTTTTAGTTTTTCTCATATGCTTCGTAATTATATACATGTTTGATATTCCCTCAGGCTTGGATACATCAACATTATTATAGTAAACATTAATTTGTTGTGTTCGTGTAAAAACTCAAATCCAGTAGAGAATTATGTTTTTCTTTTCGAAACTCGCTCTGTGAATATGTGTGTTTGGGAGAATGTTGCCGAACTTGAAGTAGTATTGGCTGGGCCTGCCGGACCTCTCACCTGTTTGCTTTGTCAAAGGCAAAAATGGCATTGGCTGCATATAAAATTGAACAAATTAGAATACAATAATTGAAAGTCTTTTTATTTTTAGTAAGTGTTTTATTGCTTATGAATCAGTTGGGTTGTTGGAACTTCATTTTAAAAAATTGAAGTGGCTGATTATGTTTGATTTGAGATATATTTACCCAAATCAGCATTTACTTAAACTCTACTCAACTACCTAAATTGACAACTCCCGTTTCTTACCATATCCCAGTCTCTTTTATCATAAATTATCCATAAAACATCTTAATACAGTATGAGGTCATTGGACTCTGCATCGTTATTGAGTTCTACTGTATAATGTTAATAGTCAGGAGAGTTCACTCTTTAATATTGTAGTCGAAATAGAAAGAAAAAAAAATATGTCGGATCCTGCAACTCGAATCGTTGTTACAAAATCGATTTAAAAATTACGATATAATATACAAATTTCAGACGAGTCTAACACTTATAAAAATAATTGTGAACAAAACAAAAAATAAATTCATATTGATATTAATATGAGGGGAATTGAAGTATGAAACCAATGTATTTCAGCCTTTAAAAAAAAAAAAACCAAGGCATTTTAGTCCGAAACTCCCAAAGTGGTTAGTGTTAAATGAATAAAAGTGGACTGGAAAGATCGAATGAGAGTCATTTAACACGAAACTAGATTCTTTCTCTTTGTTATAAGGTCATTTCCAATTGTTCATCAAGTTTTCCACATTTTGAGACTGAAAATGGAATATTTCATGAATATACAATATCTATAAATTTATTACTCCAATCATTCTCTATTTTACAATCTCTAAATAATAAAATATTACTATTTTACTTTATAACTAATATTTCAAACTTTATTTAATAATTCTATTAATTACTTTTCATAATAATTTACTCATTTTTATTTTATCTAAAATTTTATAATCTTTTTTATAATTAGTCATACATAGGGATGTCAAAAAAACCCAAACCCACGAGGACCAGACCCACTCTGTCCCATACGAGGGGTATTTTATCAAAATAAATGGGGTCGGGGAGGGTTTATGATTGATTCCTATTCCCCGTTTCTAAAACGAGGCGGGGTAGGGATTTGTTGTCCCTGTCCGAACCAGCTTAATATATTATTTATTTATTATATTAATATTTAATAAAAAAAAATTAAGATACATTATTTTAATTAGTAATATTAAGATATATTATGAATTTTGTTATCTAATTTAAACTTATTTTTATTTAAGTTAAAAAACAACCTCCCCAATCCCGGAAATTCCCCAACCTCGACCTCGGTCTTCAATAACGGGTTTGGCGGTAAATAATTTGTTTGGGTCGGGGTCGGGATTTGTTTTCCCAGCCCCAAACCCTCCCCATTAGTGCTGTAAATATGGGCCGAGCCTGGAGGGCCCGGGCCGTGCCTGGCACGGCCCCCATTCTTGGCACGTGCCGGGTCAGGGTTCCAGGCACGGCGTGCCAAGCCCAACGGTCGGCACGCGTGCTGACCGTTGGGCCCGCGGAATTTTTTTTTTTTTTTTAAATTTAAGTATATTTTTATTGTTTTTTTTTTAAATAACCGTTGGCTGACGTCATGGCTGACGTCAGCCAACGGTTATTTTAAAAAAAAAACAATAAAAATTACAATTTGCCCCCTCAACTCTTGTGTTTTATATTTTTACCCACTTTTCTAATTTTTCTATAAATACTCCCACACATTCCACTTTTCATTCACTTTCTCTAATTCTCTCAATCTCTCCATTCTCAAACTCTCTATACAATTTCAATTATTCTTAATTTCATTCTTACTCTCTCTCTACTATTCTACACTACTAATATACTATTATAATATTTTATTAGTAATTTACTATTATTCTCTAATCTCTCCACCAAGACACCAAAGTTCAAACTTCAAAGGTACATTTTTATTTAAGTGTTATATTTTAAATTTAATATGTTTGTTTAGTTAGTAAATTTATCATTTTATGTTTATATCAGTTATTAATTTTATTTATTTAGTAAATTTATCATTTTTATGTGTAGGGGTTAATTTTTATTTTTATTTTTAGTAAATTAATCATTTTATGTGTATGAGTTAATTTTAATATATTGTTTTAGTAAATTAATCATTTTATGTGTAGGAGTTAATTGTAATATATTGTTTTAGTAAAATAATCATTTTATGTGTAGGAGTTAATTTTAATATATTGTTTTAGTAAAAAAAAATCATTTTTATGTGTAGGAGTTAATTTTAATATATTGTTTTAGTAAATTAATCATTTTATGTGTAGGAGTTAATTTTAATATATTGTTTTCGTAAAATAATCATTTTATGTGTAGGAGTTAATTTTAATATATTGTTTTAGTAAAAAAAATCATTTTTATGTGCAGGAGTTAATTTTAATATATTGTTTTAGTAAATTAATCATTTTATGTGTAGGAGTTAATTTTAATATATTGTTTTAGTAAATTAATCATTTTATGTGTAGGAGTTAATTTTAATATATTGTTTTAGTAAAATAATCATTTTATGTGTAGGAGTTAATTTTAATATTTTTTTTTAGTAAAAAAAATCATTTTTATGTGTAGGAGTTAATTTTAATATATTGTTTTAGTAAATTAATCATTTTATGTGTAGGAGTTAATTTTAATATATTGTTTTAGTAAATTAATCATTTTATGTGTAGGAGTTAATTTTAATATATTGTTTTAGTAAATTAATCATTTTATGTGTAGGAGTTAATTTTAATATATTGTTTTAGTAAAAAAAAAATCATTTTTATGTGTAGGAGTTAATTTTAATATATTGTTTTAGTAAATTAATCATTTTATGTGTAGGAGTTAATTTTAATATTTTGTTTTAGTAAAAAAAAATCATTTTTATGTGTAGGAGTTAATTTTAATATATTGTTTTAGTAAATTAATCATTTTATGTGTGGGAGTTAATTTTAATATATTGTTTTAGTAAATTAATCATTTTATGTGTAGGAGTTAATTTTAATATATATTTTTAGTAAAATAATCATTGTATGTGTAGGAGTTAATTTTAATGACCGAAACTTTTTTTTTTAGGAAATGGATCCCACCCATCCTTATTTTCCAGACGGTCTAAACATGCTGAACGATGATTTTGATCTCTCCGGACCGGCAGAAACCGGAGCGGGACCTTCTGGTTCCGGCGCCACACCGACATCACGTACCAAATCTAAGAGGTTAACATCAGACGTATGGCAGTGTTTTGACGTAGTAGAAATGACACTTCCAGACAGTACGGTCGGCCCCAGAGCCAAATGTAAGTTTTGTCCTAAGAACTATACTACTACTAAGGGTGGAACCGGTCATTTGAGAAGACAGATGCAAAAATGCATGCCCAAACACGTACATGTACCCAATACAACCCAGACACAACTGCAACGGCACCCAGACGGGTCGGTTACGACGTGGCATTACGACGCTGCACATGCTAGAGAATGTTTGGCACGGTACATTGCACAAACTGATCAACCTATTAATTTCGGTGACTGTGTTTTTTTTCAAGAATTTATCACATCTGCATTTTGCCCCCAAATGCAAATTGTTTCTAGAACCACCACTAGGAACGATTTGATAAAAATGTTTAAAACCCAACGAGATGACTTGACGGCTGAATTACAGCATCTAACTGTCTCAATTGCATTAACTTCCGATATTTGGAACGTATGTTCCAAACAGGACTATTTATGTGTCACATGACACTATTTAGACTCTGAATGTAGGATACAAAAAAAAATTCTTGGTTTTCGTCCTATGGATTTTGCACATACCGCAGACAATATTTTTGCTGTCATTCTTTCTGTTTTAGAAACTTATGACATAACTCATCGCATCCTCTCTATCACATTAGATAATGCATCGGCAAATACTAAGTCTATTGCATTGTTTACTGAAAGAAACATCCCGCAAGCTGGGGGTTATTTCTTCCACCAGCGTTGTGCATGTCATATCATAAATTTAGTTGTACAGTCTGGTTTGAAAAAAGTAAGCAATCCTATAGAACGCATCAGAGATGCCATTTCTTGGATCGGTAGCTCTAATCCAAGATTTCAAGAATTTGGCAGACACTGTACATTAAACGGTCTACGACCCCGACGATTCCAAACTGATATGCCGGTAAGGTGGAACTCTACTTACTTAATGCTGAAAAATTGTTTGGAATATGATACAACTATTTCAGGTTTTTATAACATGAAATTGGCCGAAAGTGGCTGTCCACCTGCTCAATCACTGACACCAGACGATTGGTATGTGGCAAAGATTTTTGTTGAATTTTTACAGGTTTTTTACAATGCCACTGTAACCTTTTCTAGGGTCTACTACCCCACATCTTCCCAGGCAATCCATCAGATTGTGGAAATGTCTGACATGTTAAACACTTATAGGGAAGATGACTTGCTTGGCGATGCAGTTGTTGCCATGGAGACCAAGTTTAAAAAATACTGGTCTGAAATGCCTTTCCTTTATGCCTTAGGTGTTATAGTAGATCCTAGAATTAAATTAGCTGGTTTAGAATATTTGCTTGAGTTTACTGGTAATAAATTGTCAATAGATTATTCCGAACAGATTACTGACATTCGAAACAAGTTGTTCGAAGTTTTTAGTATTTATGAGCGCAGGTTTGGCGGCATTCACACGGAACCATCACCAGAACCGGACAGACAACCGTTGCCGACAAGTTGGAGCATTCTCAAACGCCGGAAAAAAGACAAATCAGCAAGTTCTTCTTCTTCAACTACACGATCTGCTGCATCTTCTGGTTCCGAACTGAATATGTTCCTTGAAGCACAGTTTGATGCCGACGAAAACACGGAGAATTTTGATCTGTTGTTATGGTGGAAGACCTATAGCTACAGGTATCCGGACTTGTCACACTTAGCACGTGACATACTGGTTATCCCCGTGTCCACTGTGTCTTCAGAACAGGCATTCAGCACGAGTGGACGAATTATTGAACCAAGAAGAAATTGTTTGACTCCAGAGATGGTGGATGTATTAATATGCATTCGGGATTGGGAGCATGCTCGAAAAAGGATGCAAAATGAAACGGTAGATGAACAATTTATTCAAAATTTCTCCAATTTATATGTCGATGAGGGTTCCGCCAGTAACCAGGTCCAGAACTAGGTTGTACATGTACATTTACTTGTAATACGATTGCACTCTTTTTCCCTTACCAAGTTTTTATCCCACTGGATTTTCTTGGTAAGGTTTTTAATGAGACAATCATGTAAATATGTAATACTGAAAGTCCGAAATAAATAAAGAATTCTTCATTTCATATTTTTATCTACTTTTTTTTTCTTTCATGTTTTATCTTTATTTATTTTTTTGAATTAATTCATTAAATAAAATAAAAAATGTATCTATAATCTATTATTAATTTATTATAAACATTTTTTTTATTATACAAAAATAATAATATATAAAAAAAAATTAAAAAAATATATATATATGGGCCGGCCCATTTGGCCCGCCAAATTGGCCCACGGGCCGGCACGGCACGGCACGGAAGGGCCGTGCCGGGCCCCCATTTAGGAAAACGGGCCGGGGGGCCGTGCCGATGTGGGCCGGGCCGGCCCCCTTTTACACCATTACTCCCCATTGACATCTCTAGTAACACGTAACTTTTTTCACAAGTAATTATTTTGATATAATTTTTTAACATTTATATTTTTGATCTAACTTTCAAGTTTCATTGTTATTTTTATTGGTTTTATTTTAATTTTCAATGTACTTTATTTTAATTTTCCATTTTAATATTTTAATTTGAAGATGTTAATGTTATTATTTTGTTTTACTGAATTATTTAGAGTTAATTATTATAATATATGTTAATTATATATACAGATTGATGATTAAAAAACATTTTTTTTTATTAAAATACTTATTAGTTCATTGATTAATTAAAGATTATTTGATATAGTCAATATTATATTTGATTGAAAGATTTCAACAAAATATTTCCAATGGTATAATATTTATAGTAATTACATTTATCAATAAAGAGTTATAATAAATTAATTGAGTTTAATTAAAAATATAAAAAAGGATATAGGAGTAATTGAAGAATGAATATAAGGGTAAATTGGATTTTTAAAAATGAATAGTGAAATAGAGATAAAAAATTGATCTCCATTTAGATGTTTCTCGATCCATATGAATCGAAGAACCATTGGAGTGAAATGAATCTCCATTTTAACAAATGACTCAAATTAGTTGTTCAAAAATGATGTCCAAATTTGTGTCTAATCAACCAAATTGGGATATGTGTCTACATTTATGAGAGAAATTGAAAAAAATTTAAATATAGACATATTTTTAAATTTGATTGGTTAAACATAAATTATGATATCATTTTTAGATAGCTGATTTAAATAATTTGATAAAATGGAGATCCAGAGATGGTGTGATGGTGTAACTAGTAAGCCTCTTTATCAGGGTCTTAGGGCTTTTGATTTTGAAATTAAATTAATAAAAAAGAAAACAATAATAATAAGAGCACAAACAAAAAGCACCGATCCTTTGAGTATTCTCCAACAGTAATGAATGAGTTCATAAAGTAAAAAGACAACAGTGATGAGGTGTAAAGTACAAAGTATTTTTTAGAAAACAATTCTATATATTTATGTGTAGAAACCTTTTAGTAGTAAAATTATTTTATTAAAACATTTAAAAAAAAACTATTTAAAAAATACTTATTTTTTAGGATTAGTTTAATATTGCTGTAACTTTTATAATAGTCACTGCTAGCTCTGCTGAAAGAATAATCAACTGTGAAGTTAATTAATAGATGTTGGTTAATTATACTTTTAAAACTACCGTAGAGCTCAAAAACAAAAACAGTATACATATGTTTCATAATTTATTTTAAAAGTTCTGAAATTTATTATAATGGTTAAAATAGATATGATTTTATAACCTTAATTCATTTTTTTTCATTCATTATATATATATATATATTAAATCAACATTTAAGTAGAATATTTAAATTAGAAAAAAAATCCATAAGAACAATAAAAATATTTTATAAATCAAATCAATATTTAATTAGAATATTTAATTTTAAGATGAAATAAGGTATATAAACGATTTTAATTTGATTTCATAAAGATAATAATGATATTTTAAAAGATTCATTAAATGCTTAAATAGATTATTTCATAATCACTTAATAAACCCCACTAATTCTCAAAATTACTGTCTAAACTTGTTAGATTATCAATTAATCACTTTTGAAAGTTTTACCAAACATCATTTTATATCACAATTATAAAATAAACTGATTTTAACTTCTCAAAAGCCATACCAAACTGGCCCTAAGACTATTAGCTTAATTTTTTCTTCTTTTTTTTCATAAAAAATATCTTTATTTTCTCTTAAAAACTTTAATCAAACTTTTTAATATAAAGAAATTCATTTTAAAACTAATTATATGATCACAAAAAGAAAATAAAAAAAATAAAAAAACATAAACTGTATCATATATGCGTCTGGACAAGATGAGATTGGTTCGGTGGTAAACTTCCCATATAAATCACACCCATGAGGAGGTTGTTTCAAATCAATTCAAGATGTAGCGGGTTCGAGTCACACTCACGAATTACACCTACATGCAATATGTCATGGGTTTGAGTCACGCTCACATCTATATGTTTCAATTACGTAGAAGAGGTCGAGAGTTCGAATGACACTCACATCTATATGGTTTGACTGCATACAAAAAGTTGTTGGTTCGAGTCCTGTCAGTCACGCCGGATAAAAAGTGGAAAAAGAAATTTTATGTATCCGTTTTTCCTAGTAACAACCAATCCAAAATTCCAAACACAAAGTGGAGATTGGTTGACATTTGTTAATTGTAATAGGTTGATTTAACAGTCAATATCTCTCTCAGTTTCCTCAATTTTCTTTCTCTTTCTCTACCATTTTCCCGAGAAAGAGAACCAGAAGAGGAAGAGGAAGAGGAAGAGGAAGAAGAAGAAGAAGAAAAAAAAAATAGCCCAGATAGAGAGCATATTTGATGGGTATCTTGTCAAGAACAGGCACCACCAACATCACCCAACAAGAAGGACTACCCGTAACTGATAATAATGGGTCGTCTTCTCCACTTCCAAAGAGGAAATGGTCAAATTGGATGCCCATTTTCGTCACACTTGTGGTTATACTAGAGATCGCCTTCTTGGGTCGTCTTGATATGGCCAAAAACGCCGCCATGATCGACTCTCTCGTCGATATCTTCCACAAACCGCTTCCTTCAAGTGGTGTGAACTTTTTTGGTAGAGCTGATGATAAGGGAATTGAAAAAATTGAGAGTGGTCCGGTTTTAGATGGAGAGACTTGTGAGGTGTGGTTGGAGAGAGAAGATTCTGTGGTCTTTTCAAGGGATTTTGAAAAGGATCCTATCATGGTTTCTGGTGCCGAGAAGGTTTGTTTATATTATAAGCTGCTTAATTTCCTTATCAGTGTTTGATTTGGTTATTTATAAAGTTTTGATTGTTATCGACGTGTATGCAATTTTTTTTTCCTTTGTTCTATTTTGATTTACTATTTGTACTTTGGTTGATCAATGATGTTTTGGTTTGGATATGTGAATGTTAATAATGTGATAGTTTCTGGGCTTGTGACATTTTATCATCTATTGCCGGTAGCAAAGTCTGAAATTTAGCTTAATTGTGTGATATGGAGTACACTTACAGCAATTGGTCTATGTTATGATATGTGGGTATGTTCAAGTTTGATTCACGCACTGAATTTGTAGTCTCAGGATTATTTTTCCTCCATTGTATAATTTATAACAACGGTAGAAAACTGTATATAGTCTGCAGATAAGCTTCATGATAATGAAATCATTATGGCGGTTTTGGCTTGTGCTGCTGGTATTTATTTTATGTATGCTTTAAAAAAAAAAATTTAAATAGGGTCTGATATTATATTATCTGGGATATGAATTACTTAAAGCTTAGTTAGTTTGAATGTTGTGTAAATAAGGCATCGGTATTTTGTTCTGTTTTGTAGAACAATGTGTTTTGTAAAACTCTAGGATCAATCAAAACTTTTACTGGACATTTCTCCTTTTATTTGTTTCTAATCTATATGTCACATACTTTAAAATATAAATGTTTCTGTGAATTTGATTAATCTTGTTACTTTGAGAAATGTTCTTTCATGTGGTGATGACTTTTGTGAGTTCAACTTCTTTGTGGATTTTGACCAGAATTTCTGAAATGCAAATAAGTAATGTTATATTTTAGTTCTATTTCATTATGTATCTAAACCTCCTTTTGCATGCTGCGCAGGAGTGGCAAACTTGTTCTGTGGGGTGCAAGTTTGGATATGATCCCGATAAGAAGCCTGATGCCGCATTTGGTATGCCTCATGAAACTGGAACAGCTAGTGTACTGCGTTCAATGGAATCAGCTCAGTACTATTCTGAGAATAATATTGCTCAGGCACGACGGTGGGTAAGCACTATCTGAAATGACTGTCGCATTTGGAAAATAAACCACATGTTTTTTTGTTAAGAAAACCTTAAGCAAATAAATGCTTTATTTTCCTGGTTATGCTGAATTATCTAATAGTTTTTTGCTTATTTCTTCTGGATGTTCCTTGAAGCATTTTTTTGAGCTCTTCTGTGGAGGCAGTCCATTTAATATTAAAAATCTCTTTTTAATTTTGGAGCAAAGATATGTTACAAATTGTTAGTTACTCAATTTTGTAGCAAAGGTAAGCAACAAATTAATTTGGAGTCAGTTACTCTGGAGTAAGAAGATATAAAGAAAAAGAATATTGTTGTATTAAATGTAATTTCGGTCTGTATTCAACATGGTGAGTCTGATGCCATCATTTTCTGTTGGAGAATGTTGAAATATATATATATACTGTTTTATTTTGTCTCACATAGACTGTTGTCGATTAAATTCTTTGGGGTTCTTATTGTGGGGACTGATAACGCAATATATATATATATAAATGTTGAGATATCTGTGTTATCAATTTGTATAGGAGGAATGGGACTGAAATGTTGGCTCCCATAGATTGTTGTTGCTTAAAACCTATTTTGAATGCTTGGACTAGGAGACAGTTAGGAGTGTGTTTGGCTTCAAAATAGTGTAAATAAGTCAGTCACCTAATACTTGTAAATTGTTATCCAATTCTACCATTTTTGCGGAATACAGAATGAAGTAGTGCATTTGCTTTTGACTTGGGAAAGTATAGGGTTGACAAGCTGTGCTCTTTATTCATTTCACTTGGGCATGGTAAGTTAGGAACTTTGGTCAATGTTTAAGGATTAAAGCAGAGTAAAGCTCCCCATTGTGAACAACATAGTAATGCGCATTGTAAATTTTTTTTGTTCAATTTGGGTACAAGAAGGTTTTTGAAACAAGGTGAGAAATAGTGCAAGAATTCTGAAGATCCTTGATGCTTCAGTATAAAAAGACGGAGGAAAATGTATTTGACATATAAAAATGGTTGAATACAGATATTTTGAGTATGTTGGAAGTTGGAACTATCTGGAGTGCACAAGAATTGGATGTTCATAAGGATTCCTTCGTAAAACCTGCATTAGTTAGTGAGCCTTGTCGGAATGACGATTTTGCAAATGCATTAAATCTTGTAGTTTTAGCATTCCTTTCAAGTATTACTCTTTAAGTTAAAAATGAAGCATCCACAATTTAGCTAAAATGAAGTTTGAGTCAAGTCTACTTGCAGGTTCTTGTAAGTCTTAAGGTTGATTATTCAAGAAGTTGGATTGTGGTTGTAGGTCAAAAATCTAAACTCACAAAAACTAATGGGGTTCATAAAAAAATGTTCAAACTTTTAATATTATTATTATTTGACTGTTGCTTTTATTTTTCTAATTTTGGAATATTTTAGTTGCTGTAAGTTTTGCTCCATCATTTTCTTGATTATCTAATTTGAAAAAAATTATATTTTGAGATGTGCTAAACATAATCTTCTATGGAAACTTTTTGTTTAAAAATGATAAAAAGAGTTTCTACTATGATTTTGGTCTAGTTCAAATGTTGTGGCCTTAATTGTTCGGCAGAAATAGAAGACTTTATATGGTGCCTACTGTTTTCTTAGAACTGAATCTGTTGTCTGTGACTCTATAAGAAATAGTGCTTAAGTGGAAAATGCATATGAAGACTTCAAATAACCTTGACTGATCCTCAATTACATTTATCTCCTTCTAAAGTCAATTACTCAAGTAGTTGATTCTTGTTATGCCCCAAAATGTCAATAAACTAATATCTCAACCTTATTTTGTGTACTAGAAGGGGATATCAGATTGTGATGACTACCAGTCTTTCTTCAGATGTTCCTGTTGGATATTTTTCCTGGGCCGAGTATGATATTATGGCACCAGTGCAGCCAAAGACTGAGAGTGCCCTTGCTGCTGCTTTCATATCCAACTGTGGTGCACGCAACTTCCGCTTGCAGGCTCTTGAAGGACTTGAAAAGGAGAACGTGAAGATAGATTCTTATGGAGGTTGCCATCGGAACCGTGATGGAAGAGGTGTGCATCAATGCATAACTAATTGTTTTTTGACATTCTTACTTCTGTATAAATCAGTATATCGTTCCTTTTATAAATAATGGGATAGCATCTGTGATGACATTATCATCCTTGGAATTATTTTTAGTGTACAGTGCTTCTTCTTGGTCTTCGTTTTGTGATTTTTAATTGTTTGAAGTTTATCTGTACTACTTTTGTTGTAACTTTTTCCCAGTGGTTCTTAGTTTGCCAAGTTTTCTGGCTTCTAACTTCAAAGATTAAACCTGATCTTAGTCGTCTGCTCTCATCCCGACTGTTGGAGAATGCAACCCTCCATTTTCAGGGTGTTTGTATGTCAAAAGTTTTAAGTATCTTTTGAGTAGCAAGAGACTTTTGAAATCAAATAAATTTCACTTTTTTATGTTATGGTTGGTACTTGGTAACTTGTATTTAGAACATTATAGTTGCAATTGAGTCGAACCGGAGAGAATTGGAATGATGTGTTTTTATCCTGTTTCTAGAGCATAGTTGATCTTTTGACAAATCATGTTCCATTTAAATAAATTGGTGATTTGTTGACATTGTAATGATAGCGAGAGAGTCGTTGGATCTGTCTTTCCAAGTTTTGTTAGAAAGCCTTGCAACAAAACAAGAAATATTTGTGCTTGTATGAATTAAATTTAAAGAGTGGGTGTAGGCACAAGATTTATCTACCACATGTTATGCAACTTTTGAAATTATGTTCTTTATGTGGGTTCAAGTCTGCTAAGATGAGGGGGTATATTATTATTATGACTGATTTGTTTATATGCTAGGGACTCCAATGTTTCACTTATAATGTTGATATATTTATAATCTTCTGGGTATATATAATGTCAAAACATTCTTCGTTTAATTATGTCAGCAGTGGACAAAGTGGAAACTCTGAAGCGCTATAAATTTAGCTTGGCTTTTGAAAATTCCAATGAGGAGGATTATGTCACTGAAAAGTTTTTCCAGTCTCTTGTTGCTGGTACGATATACTTAGTCATCTCTCTCTCTCTCTCTCTCTCTCTCTCTCTCTCTCTCTCATATCATATATTAAAAAATGGTGAATTTCAGATATAAGTTGTTACACTTTTATGTCAAATAAAATTCTGAAGTCCTATATTGGTTTTGCCTAGAAAAAAATAGCATTTGTTTTCATTTATAATTTTCAAATTTCTTCTCAAATGCTTAGTAACTCATTTATGAACGGTTTATATGCAGAAAGTTTGGGTAATGAATGGTTGATGAAAAATCTAGATAAAGTTTGATACTCAACTTCTGAAAACTTTTTCATGATTCTGATGATGAAACTGGTATAAAATCTTATAGGAACGGTCCCTGTGGTGGTTGGTGCTCCTAATATGCAAGATTTTGCCCCTTCTCCTAATTCAATTTTACATATTCGATATCTAGAAGATGTCAAGTCTGTTGCGAAGAAAATGAAATACCTAGCAGAAAATCCTGATGCATATAATCAAACCATAAGGTAAGGTTCAAACTTATCAGATGTCAGTGATTTAACTTTACTTTGGATATCATTTGTGGAGCAACTGCTTGTTTCTTTTTCCCTCTAATCTAGTCACTTTATGAGGAGGGGGTCTTGTTAACAATAAGATATCCAGGTGGAAGTATGAGGGTCCCTCTGATTCTTTCAAGGCGCTTGTGGATATGGCTGCGGTACACTCATCTTGCCGTCTTTGCATTCATCTGGCAACAATAATTCGGGAGAAAGAGGAAATGGGCCCTGATTTCAAGAAACGCACCTGCAAGTGCACTAGAGGCTCTGAAACGGTGTACCATTTGTATGTTCGGGAAAGGGGGAGGTTTCAGATGGAATCTATATTTTTGAGGTAAACTTTTCAGTTTTTATCAGCACTGGGCATATGTTTTTTCCTATCGTAATAATTAAATTTTGTCTGGTTAAATTTTCTGGCAGATTTGATTTTGTTGTCTTGAAAAATAAATAAGCAACAGAAATCCATCTAATGCATCATTTTCTCTTACATTATCATTAAACCCAATAGAGGATGCACGGGCCACGGCCTTTATGTCATCAGTTTTTTTCTTCCTTGTTGAGTTGGATACTTGTTAAGCATGAGAGATCATGTCTGTATAATTCTTAATGTGGTGCTTAACATTACTTACTTTTATTTTCCAAGTGTGCAGAGAGTCCTTATTTTCTCTTTGTTGAGCAGGTCTGGGAATTTGACTCTAAAGGCATTGGAATCTTCCATCCTGAAGAAATTCCAGTCTCTGAAACACGTGCCGATATGGAAGCAGGAAAGACCTGAAAGCATAAGAGGTGGGGATGAACTAAAAATTTATAGAATACATCCCGTTGGCTTGACACAGAGGCAGGCTTTATATACCTTCAAATTCAAAGGGGATGCTGACTTTAGAAGTCACATAGAAAGCAAACCCTGTGCAAAGTTCGAAGTCATATTTGTGTAGGTTGAAGTCTATAAACTTGAGCATGGAAGATAATCCCTTTCGGCATAGCCGAGATATTCGCAGAAATTCATGTATGTATTTCTTCCATTTTTCTGAAGATTATGGTACTTGCTATAGGGCATAGGAAAGAATATGCCATTGAGTAAGCCCCTCTAGTGCAGCTTGTAGCAGATCAATCATACATGGAACAGATATATTAGTTCAGATTCAAACACCCTTTGTTTGTGATAAATTATTGTAGAGCTATTTGATATTCGAAATAACGATCAATGATATTCCAATTTTAACTGGTTCTTTTTGGACGAGGGTTTTTTTTTTTTTTTCTTTCCAATAATGATCTCAGTGAATCGACAAGAAATAGTGTTTGTTTGAGGTAGGGAGGGTTCTGGGTTGATTATGTTGTGTGGACTGTAATGCTCTACTATTATAGATGTGTTTGTTTGTTTGTTTGTTTGTTTTTTCCAAACGAATGGCATAAATTTGGACTGGTCATTATCTTTGTTATTCTTGTATTTTTACTCTGATACTGTGTAGAGTTTATCTGCGATGGAAAAGTATTTGAGAAAGGATCTTTGATCTTTCAATTCCAGGTTCCTCTCTGAGGTATGTTCTGGGAATGACTTGTCTGGTGTTGTCTAATGTTATGAGATTTAAAGTAGGAAAATAAAAAGAGAACCTTACAAGATACAAGGTTGCAAAACATTGATTATCTTATAACAAAGACTTTTCTTTTAGTTTTACAATAAAGCCACTATTAAAGTTAATGCCATAACTAATTACTCATATATCCATGTGTTGTTCAATCTTAACCGGTCTATAAATCGATTGTAGCCACTTTTAAAGTTTTAATTCTATAAAATATTATATAATAACCGAGACATTTTATCGTTAATAGTGTGGATATGCATTATGATCATGAGTCATGACCATATTCATAGCGGTTGGTCATATCATTCAATAAGTTGAGGCAATGCCTATGATAGCATGTGCAGGCAGGTACACCGTACACCATGACCATGTGGTCAAAGTTGTCTGCGGCGGTGGTGAGTGGTGACTCTTGGCTTCTCCATAAGGTTTTCACTTCACCACGCTCCTGGCGCGTGTCATTCAATTAAATAATCAATCTTAATAATTAATATACTTGTTAAAACCAGAAAACAATGATGTAATTCTTCAACAATAATTAGTTTTATGCCATGAAAATGACTTCACATTATAATATTTTTTTATTTTATAAGATGATATTGGTTTAGTGTTAAAACATCTCACACCTATGTCATGAGGTTGTGAGTTTAAGTCATTTCCTTTGTTAAAAAAATTCTGAATTTATATAATATTAAAAAATAAATAGTTATGGAATTTATAGATTAATTAATAAATTAATAAATAATATAACTATAGAAGGTATATTGATTTTTTAATGACTTGATTATTTATCATTATTTATTATTGTTTATTCTTTTTCTTCTGTTATGTTTTATTAATTTATAGAATTTAGTATTATCAGGGTGCACAAATACACAATATCCCACTTTTGCCATTTAATTTAATTTAATGTTATCTTACAAGCTAAGAAATGAATCCAATTACTAAATTATAATTTAAACTAGTGAATTTTATTTCTACCAACTCTTTAGAGCTTTATTTTTGGTAATAAAGTTCAATTTTTTATTTTAATTATTACAATTAATATGTGGTAACTCAAATCCATAACCTAAATGATATAGATGTAAAGAACATACAATTGTGCCGATAAAATTAAATATATATTAAAAAAAATTATAGCAAATTACGTGTGAGAGCCACCGTCACGAAGTGAGGTTGGCCATCCTCCATATCAAAAGGCGGGCATAAGATTATAGGTTCGAGTGACAGTTATAAAATGAATTTGGTCATCCCTCATATTTGTCTCATATGACAGGTAAGTTTGAATAATGTTTACCTTTTCTAACAGGCTAATACAAATAGGGTCAGATTAGCTCACAAGAGAAATAAGAAAAAGATAAAATGATAGTCAAAGGTGGCTCTTGCTTGTGTTGAATAGAAGAGAGATGTTGGCTATTCAAGTTTTTCGTCGGTGTGTAATATTTGCTAGAGGGAGATGGGAGTTTGGAGCCAATTTTTGTGGTAGAAAAACAAGCAGTTATTTAACTAAAAACCTGAAACCACATCATCTCAACTTCAACCTTCAAACACCACATGAACAGATCGCCTCATCACATATTCACATGCCACTTGTCTGAAGCCCTCCTCATAACCCAATTATAGAAACCAAAACAAAAAACCAAAGCGAAAAAAAACACATGAACATAGAAATAACATTATAGTAAAAACAAAAAGATTAAAAAAGAAAGAAAAAAAAATCAAATTGTCTGCTGTTTGTCTGCTTCTTGTGATCAACAATCATCTTCTCTAACCTCAAAAACTGACCCTTAAGACCACCCAAGAGTCTCTTTTCATCAAACAATCCTCACCTCTCTTCTCCTTCTAAAGGCCTCTTCTCTCTTCATTACAAAAATGTCCACACGCCTCTCTCCTTTCTTCATTTCATTTCACTACTCTCTCTCTCTGTTTCTTCATTGCAAAAATGTCATCATCACTCTCTGCTGTGCGTTTTCCTTCACTTCCCTTGTCATCCTTCACCTCCTCTGCTCGTTCCAGGACAAGGGTTTTCTCCGCCACTTCTGCGGTGGCTCCGGCCACGGCGGTTGAGGTGGATGCTGAGAGACTGGAGCCTAGAGTGGAGGAGCAAGATGGGTTCTTTGTGTTGAAGCAAAAATTTAGACAAGGGATCAATCCTCAAGAGAAGGTCAAGATTGAGAAAGAACCCATGAAGCTTTTCGTGGAAAATGGGATTGAAGAGTTGGCTAAGATTTCTATGGAGGAGATTGATAAAGTTAAGACTACTAAAGATGATATTGATGTTAGACTCAAGTGGCTTGGTTTGTTTCACAGGAGGAAGCATCACTGTAAGTGTTCACTTTTCTCTGTTTTTCAATCTTCAATTTCAAATCAATGATTTCACTTTTAATTACGAGCTTAAACTTTTAGGTCTGTGGTTATTAACATGGTATCAGAACAATAACTTGGTTACGTGATTGAATTTTTATGTGTTTCTGGGTTTCTCTAGATGTAAATTTTTTGATGATCTTCAATTCCAAATTAATGATCTGATTAATTAGATCTGTTGTTGATCAAATTGGTCGATTACAATTGGTTGCGTTCGAGTGTTTAAATATTAATACCGAACCCTTTCCTGTGAGCTTAAGCTTTCAGGTTGTATGGTTACTCATATTGTATCATAACTTGGCTTGACCCACGAATCCTGGGTTCGAGTCCCGAATTTTATGTGTTTATGAGTTTCTCTAGATGTAAAAATATTGACGATCTGTTGTTGCAATGTTGATGTTCAGATGGTAGATTTATGATGAGATTGAAGCTACCAAATGGGGTTACAACAAGTGAGCAAACAAGGTATCTAGCGAGTGTGATAAGGAAATATGGCAAGGATGGTTGTGGAGATGTAACAACCAGACAGAACTGGCAAATTCGCGGCGTGGTTTTGCCTGATGTCCCGGAAATACTCAAGGGTCTTGCTGAAGTTGGCTTGACAAGCCTGCAGAGTGGTATGGACAATGTGAGAAATCCTGTTGGTAACCCTCTTGCAGGCATTGATCCACAAGAAATTGTAGATACAAGGCCTTACACCAACTTGTTATCACACTATATCACCTCGAATTCACAGGGCAATCCAACCATCACTAACTTGTAAGCACAATTCTGTTACAAATTTTGATTAAAATGAGCATGAAATTTTTTCTCATATTTTTAATTTGATCAGGCCAAGGAAGTGGAATGTGTGTGTGGTGGGTTCACATGATCTCTATGAGCATCCTCACATCAATGATCTTGCTTACATGCCTGCTATAAAGGATGGACGGTTTGGATTCAATTTGCTGGTGGGTGGTTTCTTCAGTCCCAAACGATGTGCAGAGGCCGTTCCTCTTGATGCTTGGGTCGCGGCTGATGATGTGATCCCGCTGTGCAAAGCTGTACTAGAGGCTTTTAGAGATCTTGGCTTCAGAGGAAACAGGCAAAAAACCAGAATGATGTGGCTAATTGATGAACTTGTGAGTAATTATGATGTGATACAATGTAACATGTTATGTGAATAGCTTATTTATGATTTTATTGATTAACTAACCAGAGTTTCGGATAAATGCAGGGCATTGAGGGATTTCGGTCAGAGGTGGAGAAGAGAATGCCCCAACAAGAGCTCGAGAGAGCATCCTCCAAAGACCTGGTTCAAAAGCAGTGGGAGAGGAGGGACCTTCTTGGTGTACATCCACAAAAGCAAGAAGGATTTAGCTTTGTAGGCATTCACATTCCAGTTGGTCGAGTCCAAGCAGACGACATGGATGAGCTAGCTCGTTTGGCAGACACGTATGGCTCAGGCGAACTCCGGCTAACTGTGGAGCAAAACATCATAATTCCCAACATTGACAACTCAAAACTCGAAGCCTTGCTTAAAGAGCCTTTGTTAGAAAGGTTCTCACCAGAACCACCTATTCTAATGAAAGGGCTAGTTGCATGCACGGGCAATCAATTCTGCGGCCAAGCAATCATTGAGACAAAAGCTCGAGCCTTAAAGGTGACTGAGGAAGTGGAGAGGCTAGTGTCGGTGACAAAACCGGTGAGGATGCACTGGACAGGTTGTCCTAATACGTGTGGACAAGTACAAGTCGCGGATATTGGTTTCATGGGTTGCATGACTAGGGATGAGAATGGGAAAACTTGTGAAGGAGCAGATGTGTACTTGGGAGGAAGAATTGGAAGTGATTCACACTTGGGAAATATTTACAAAAAGAGTGTTCCTTGTAAGGACTTGGTGCCCTTAGTTGTGGACATTTTGGTGAATAAGTTTGGAGCTGTCCTAAGAGAGAGGGAAGAAGAGGCAGAAGATTGATCTATGTTATGTGGAGGCAGGAAAATGGGCATTGAAGAGGTCCTTTTTTAGGAGACTAATTGGAATTTTGAACAACTGATTAATGGGGTGTGTCCTTCTCTAGGGTAGCCTAGAGATCTACTCTGTACACTAAATGGGGTTTCCTTCATTCATAATTTTTCTATCGTTCATATATAGGACACCTTCTCTAGACTTTGGAGTATGTATTACAATAAAAGCTAGCACCATTTATTTATATTTGGAATTGATCATTGAAATCAATAAAAAGTTTTTTATTTTTATTTATAAATTCTCTCTTTACCTTCCCTTGTTTTTCTGACCATCCCGTTCAAATTTGCATGGAATGCTCATCTAAAGCAGAGGTGTGTCAAACTGCCCTCAAATTGAGGACCTAATTTGAATCCAAACCTGAGGTTGAGTTGGTTGGATTTGATTTTTAAGGCTCATGAAAAATTTCAATAGTATTATATATAAAACAAGCTAAATGACGAACGAGTAAACTCGATCTGAATAGAGCTCATGGACAATGTTGGTCCTTATAAAAAAAATTAACTCTGAAACTTAGTTGGGCCTTAAAATTACAGTCCGATTCAGCCCATTTGACACCTCTAATCTCAAGTTACAATGCATTGGAAGCAATTTGACAATATTTTTCTAGTCCATTGTGTTAACTTGAGTGTTCCATTCCTTGTACTATTTTTGGAGGTGGAAAGTTTTTTTTAACTCTTTTTGGACATGGAAAGGGGAATTTGAGAGGTATGGTTACCACATAGCTTCAACCCCAGTTTTTAACTATTTTATAAATGATAAAAAATGCATTAAGAAATTCCATTTATAAAATGTATATGGTGTCTTACTACTAATCTCCAATAGTTCACTTTGTGGCATTTTTCTTTTTAACATGTTTCTTATTCTTTTTCATTCGGGCTGGCCCAACAATTTAGCCCAACTTGAAATATACTTTATTCAAAAATGATAGCCCGATATAGCTATTGTGTCATGTTTATATATATATATATATATATATATATATATATATATATATATATATAGAGTCATTTTCTTATCGGTGTACACTGATATAAAATACATCATTGCATTGTATATGGGTCATAAATTATAGATAAATATTGACAAGTGCTTGCAGACCGAGTCAAAGCAAATGTCTACATGTAAGGCACTGATATATATATATATATATATATATATATATAGTTCTTTTCCTGTCAGTGCGCACTGATAGAATTATATAAGGATATTGAATGTGAGCCACTCATTTATAAAAGAGTTTTGACAAATGCATACATACCAAATCAAAATATGTAAAATGAGTGGCTCACATTCAATGTCCTTATATAATTCTTATCAATGCACACTTATGTGAAAATTATTGTATATATATATATATATATATATATATATATCAGTGCACACCGAGAAGAGAAGAAAAGTTTCATATATATATCTATATAATATATAAAAGATGTCTCTCACAGCGCCACATGTCGCCGTAAGAGAGTTTTGGATTTAAATGCATTCATTTCTTTCTTTAAAAAAAATATAAATATATTCATATATATATATATATATGTGTATATATATATATATATATATATTATACTATATATTAATATATATTATACTAATATATTAATAAAGCATAACGAATAGACAATTTGATTACAATTAATGTATTCATTTCTTATATATATATATATATATATATATATATATTAATAAGGTAAGATGAAAAGACAATTTGATAACAATTATGAAACAAGAAAACAATTATTTAAACTCTTCATTTATTCTTTTTCAAAAACATTTACATCAAACTTTCAACAACAAAAAAAAACACAAAAACCCTGTCATATTCTTCTTTTGAATTAACTTTAAGTTTATTCAATTTAACCACATAATCATAATAACCAAGATATCTCTCATCTTCCTCGATTTTCTCTATGAAAACCTCTAAAATCTCACATTTTTTCCAACTCATTCCATTGACTCTCAACACCCAAATGCGGTGGGGTATTGGATGGTATTGGGAGGTGAGAGTAATTTCTACCGATTTTTTTTAATATTTTAATCTATTAGTTTTTTTTTTTGTTATGATGATTACCAAATGTCTCTTGCAAAAAGTCTTACATCATTCTCAGGTATCAGTTTCTTATTTATTATTTTTTTAAGGAAACACTTTAGTAGTTAAAAATGTAATCTTGGATTGATTATTGTTGTGACGTAATTCGGTATTTTATCATGTTTGTTTTGGTTAATACAACTTGAAACAAGGAATTTTAATTTTGGCAGACTTGGATTTTCAATTAGCTATTTTTCTATATGCAACCCTCGAGTAAGGCTAGCATCCTGCTCATCACCATCAATGTTGTAAAATCAATAGACCGGTTGAGATTTATGAGGTGCTATGTACTTACAAATGATAGATTCGATAGACAAACTACTACTATAGATAAATATTACGGTTGTAGTCTTTGATTCTAAATCTAACAATGTATTGCCTCTTTAAAAAAAAATTAAAAAAAAATTGTATCTACCCAAATTTTTTATAAGGAAATTTACACATATTGTTTTATAGTTTTTTTCCTTCTATTTTTAACCTTTTTGTTATCTTTTATTTTTGGTTTTTTATAGTGTATTAAATATGCATTAAATACACTATGATTATTTCCAAAAAAAATTGAATTTTAATTATTCTTATATAGTAAATGATAATTAATACATATTTTTTAAAACAAATAAAATATCAATTATAAATACCAAATTAATGGTAATCCGTTTGATACGGAATTAATGCTAAAATTTAACAAAGATATCAATAGTAATATATTAATATAACATAACAGAAAATTTAAAATAATAATTTTTAATCAAATATTAATGGTAAGATATTAAAAACATTAACTATGGCATGCAATTCAATTGATATTTTTTTTCTAAATATATAAAATTCACTCATATTATTTGTTATAAATGGTAATAAATATTGTACAATAATAAATAAAAATAACTCCACTACTATTTACATCTCAATAAAAGTTTTCGCCTTTTTTATTTGAGTGGTGCTATTGGCACACCCCCTACTGATATATTCATGCCCCACTTTTTTAAATTTTGATTTAATTAAATAAAATTAAATGTTTTTATTAAATTTTTTGGTGTATTTCCAAAACTACTCATTTTACTTATTTTTCAAACTTAATACATACCATATATAATCTCTCTATCTCTGATCTCTGTATATGTATACATCTCTCTCACCTCCATTGATTCGATTTATTTCTTTTTTCTTATTTCTTTTTTTTATTTAGTTTTTTTTATCTTATTTCATGATGGAAAAGAAAAAATAAAAAATAACAGGTTACTTTAACACAACTACAGCTTGATATCATTTTAAAGAAAAAATAAATTTCAAACTTATTCCAAAGAATGAATTGTTTCCAGATGCTTACTATCATTGTCAGACAATTTTTGCTTTATGTCATTCTCAGACAATTCTTCAAGATGTTTGATATCGTTCTCAGACAATTCTTCTATATTCTTGATATCGTTCTCAAACTCTTCCATAATATTTTATATATATGTAAGAAACATATTTTAGGGTTTAAGAGTTAAATTTTTTTTTTTGAAAAAACATATTACTGTTTTTTTTTTTTGGAAAAGGAAAGTGAGATTTTAATAGATTTACTTTATAGAAGATTTCTTTCTTAAATTGTATGTCTCTTTAAGTAATTTTGATAAAGGAAAAAAAGAATATTATATAATTAAAAAAAATGGGGTATAAATAGATCAGTAGGGGGTATGCCAATAGCACCACTCTTTTTATTTTTGTATTGAATCATATATGAATAAATTCTCTCTACCAATTTCATAGCTGATTTTTAATTATTAAGTATTTTTCTGAAGTATTACATTATTTGATAATTTTAAAAGATAAACCATAATTTTATTTTATTTTGTGCCAACAAGGCATAAATCCGTATTAATTAGTTTATTTGTAAGTATTGTTAATTAGTTGTAATATTTCAAAAAAAAAGTATTGTTAATTAGTTATCTATATAATTTATATTATAATATTTGTTAAGTTATTACAATTCAGAACCAAATGAGTACAATAGGATGTTATTTTATAGGCAAACAAAGGAAAGTTAATATGACGGAAAATGAAGAGTTTCTTAGACCATCTCCAACCCAGCGTTAAGCACCACGCCATCTCCATTTTTGGCGCAAAATCCTCTCCAACGCAGCGCCTTCCTCTGCTCCATTCAGCTGCTGATGAACAGTGTCGCGCAATATATTGCGCGACACTGTTCGTTGGCGCAAACTGAGAATGCTTTTTTTTTTTTCAATCCTCAACTTTCATGTAATCACACTTTAACTCTTTTTATTAAAATCTATTTCGATTATATCCTTTATTTAAAGGTTTTATTTAATCACAGTTTTACCCTAATCAATTAAATTTATTCCAATTTGGTCCTTTTTATTATTTAATGATTGAGATGTGATTTAATTATTATTGTTATTAACATTTATAATTAGCTAAAGTGAAGTGTATAATTAAAAAATTGAACTGCAATTTTTTTAAATACATCACTTCATTCAAAACAGCGGAAAATTAAAGCAAAATACATTAAAAACGAAATACAAAGTTCATAGTGATAAAATAAATTATCACTAATTGGAATACACTAGAATGAAAGAAAAACAACCCAACTGTTTAGTAGTCTGGAAGACCATCTTCAGGTCCTTGGAGATTATTGAAAAAATCACCAAAAGAGCCAGATGTATTTTGGGATCCCTGGTCTTGTTGCCGAGCATGTTTTGCCATAATTTTTAATTGTTGTTGTTTCACAAACTCACGTTTCATTGGATCAGTTATGATATTCAAATCTATCATCACAATTTTGGTTTCCCGACACTCCAATTTTCTCTCCAAAATATCGTTAGTTCTTTGTCTCTCCCCAGCATTGTGCTTATAAACTTCCATCATTTGTTGTTGTCCTTCTTTCAAAGTGTCACAAATGGTTGAATTTTTTTCCTCAACCCTCCTTTTAAATTTTGCTTTCTTCACCCCCATGGGCCGTTGAGATGAACTACCCCCACCATCATCACTAGTGATATTCGGAGAAAATGAAGATAGTCCAGGATATGTCATTGTGGGAGACTCTGGAGTTGGAGAGTCTTCTTGTGATGATACAAAGTGACCACTTTCCCTTCGAGCCCCTGAGGTTGCAGTTTCGTTATCTGTAAATTTTTGCATATCTTTTAGGATAGGCCACACATGCTCAAACTTGAATCCATATTTATATTTTTTATCTTGGGCTAATAAGATTTTTGCCTGGTTCATCTGTAAAATGATACAAATATATTTTTGAAATTAAATATTAAATATAATTTTCCAACAATTATAATATTAACAAATACTCACAATATCAGCTTCGGATGCACCACTAGGTTTAAGAGTTTCAATCTGTCGTAGACATCCTCGGAATTTTCCAATTGCGAAAAGGATAGTATGCATGCGACATTGCAAACTTCTCTTGTTACGAAGTTCGGTGATAAAGTCTGGTTTGTTGTTGTTGTAATCATTCTCAACTCGAGCCCAAAACATATCCTTCGATTGGTAAATACCAATGATCGGGTTTTGCGACACATCAAGATATATGTGACAAAGATGTGTGTCTTCTGCATGTGTGTATGAAGAAGTTCTTTTTGTAGACATTTTGAGGAAAAAAAGTGATTTGAAGGGAAAGTGACTTGAAGAGATAAGTGATTCGAAGGTATAAGAGATTTGAAAGGATATGTTTAAGTTATTGTGGGTTGATATTTATAGAAAGTAGGAGGTACTCTTTTCATATTTCATCCTACGGTTCAGATCGTGAGGAAATCCATCCAATGGTTGGTATTTAATATCCCAGATATCTTATCTTCATATTTTGGGAAAGGTGAAGATCAGATTTCTGAAGAGTTAGAGATATTATTGCAAAGAGGTGCTCTGAAAAGATTATTTGAAATAAAGTGTTTTTGTCTGTATCTACTTTGTCCACATGAGCTTGCAGTTATTGTCGGCCACATGGATAAAGATTTGAGATTATTTTCGAGATTTCATCCTACGGTTCAGATCGTGAAGAAATCCATCCAATGGTTGGTATTTAATATCTCAGATATCTTATCTTCATATTTTGGGAAAGGTGAAGATCAGATTTCTGAAGAGTTTGAGATATTATTGCAGAGAGGTGCTCTGAAAAGATTATTTGAAATAAAGTGTTTTTTTCCGTATCTACTTTGTCCACATGAGCTTGCAGTTATTGTCGGCCACGTGGATAAAGATTTGAGATTATTTTTGAGATTTCATCCTACGGTTCAGATCGTGAAGAAATCCATCCAATGGTTGGTATTTAATATCTCAGATATCTTATCTTCATATTTTGGGAAAGGTGAAGATCAGATTTCTGAAGAGTTTGAGATATTATTGCAGAGAGGTGCTCTGAAAAGATTATTTGAAATAAAGTGTTTTTGTCCGTATCTACTTTGTCCACATGGGCTTGCAGTTATTGTCGGCCACATGGATAAAGATTTGAGATTATTTTCGAGCTTAGATTTCTTATCTATAATAGTATATTTCATAATGATAAATAGCCTAGACGAAAGTCTGCTAAAACTCATTTATATTCAACTCCAAGCAAAAATGAATTTCAATATTGGAGGTCCATCTAATTTCTTATCTTCATCTTCATCTTCCGACGATGAGGAAGATCAAATTATAGCAAATCTTGAAGCGATTGATGCAGAACAAGAAGCATTACTTGCCCAACATGGTAACATCCAACGGGCCATCGCTCAGTATCTCAATCAACAAAACAACTCAGTGATCCGTGGAGGCTCAATTCCTGGTCATATAGTGATCAATAGAGACCGGGAAAGTGCTGATCGTCGTTTGTTCGACGACTATTTTGCCGAGAACCCACGGTATAACGATCAAATGTTCCGTCGACGCTTTCGAATGGGTAGAAGTTTATTCCTTCGTATTGTCGAAAAAGTGGAAGCTCGTGACAACTACTTTGTGCAAAGAAGAGATAGTGTGGGTAGACTGGGTTTGTCCGCTCTTCAAAAAATAACAGCAGTATTTCGGATGTTGGCATATGGTTGTCCAGCGGATGCTACTGATGAGTATATTAGAATAGGAGAGTCTACAACAATTGAAAGTTTGAAGAGATTTTGTCGTGCTGTTGTGGAGGAATTTGCAGATGAGTATCTAAGATCACCTAATGCTACTGACGTTGCCAGACTACTCCGTGTTGGTAAAGAGCGTGGTTTTCCAGGAATGCTGGGTAGTCTAGATTGTATGCACTGGAAGTGGAAAAACTGTCCAACAGCTTGGGCAGGACAATACGCAGGTCGTAGTGGATCCCCAACTATTATTCTAGAGGCTGTAGCTGATTATGATCTATGGATATGGCATGCATATTTTGGTTTGCCAGGTACGAACAATGATATTAATGTGTTGGAGGCATCTCATCTTTTTGCTAACCTCGCTCAAGGTATTGCTCCTCCAGCTCATTATGTCATTCAAGGAAAAGAATATAATATGAGTTATTATTTAGCTGATGGTATATACCCAAAATGGTCTACGCTTGTACAAACTATTCACGATTCACAAACTATTTGCAATGAAACAAGAAGGATGTAGAAAAGACGTAGAACGTGCATTTGGAGTTCTCCAATCACGGTTTGCAATTGTGGCAGGACCAGCGCGTTTTTGGCATAAACAAGTTTTACATGATATAATGACTACGTGCATTATTATGCACAACATGATAATCGAGGATGAGCGTGATGTTGATACATCAATTGAGGATCATATGGAAGCACCAACTCCAGAAGTTGAGATGATGTTAGATGAAAATACTAGATTTCAAGAATTTCTGGCTCGACATAGAGAAATTAGGGATAAAGAGGCTCACATTGCACTCCGAAATGCCTTAATAGATCATTTGTGGGATGAATATACTAATTCAGATAATTAGTTGATGATCAATATGTACTTTTATTTTTATGCTTTTTCTTTTTATTTGCCGGAATGTAATGTTTAAGTTATTTTAATAATATATGAAATATTTTACATAATTAAATTTATTTAGATTTAATGTATTAATTTCATAATTTCTTATCGTATTGCAATATTATGTTAGTTATGGGGTGAAATGTTAATTGTGGAGAAATATTAAAAAAAGGGAAAGAAAAGGAATATTGATGAGAATATTCTTTTTAGTGTAAAGTTTGGTGCAGTGGGTTGGAGATGGAATAGTGAAATAGTGTGACAGTTGCACTATTTTAGTGCAAAAGTTGCACCAAAACCACTGTTCGGGTTGGAGATGCCCTTAGATGTTTATAAAGAATTATTTTTTTAACGAATATTAATGGAAAGTAATTGAAGCAACTAAACGGAAAATGTGGAGTTTATTAGTTATTTACAAAGAGTTTTTTATTTTATTTTTTTATTTTTTTTTATTTTTTTTATTTTTAAGAATATTAACGGAAGGCAATCGAAGCAACAAATGTTTTTTTTAATATAATATTAATGTGAGATTAGTTATGATATAAAATGAAACGGTGAATCATGGGAAGAAGATAGAACTACTATAATAGTTATGGACATTAATGGACTCAACCTCAATGGATGACACGTGGCATCAAGAGCTCTGTTATTATATATTATAGTTTATAGCCCATACGATGTGCATATATGATTTATATTTTAAAATTTATTCGTATTCTTTTTTTTTTCATTGTAACATTTAAAATTTTTTAAGAATTAAAAAATTAACAATTTCGTAAAAAGTTAGATTTATTATTGAATTTAATATCATTTGAATCCATTTAAAATGAATGTAAATAAATAAATTGTTATTATTATTATTATAAATTTGTCATGTATTAGAAATAAAAAATAATAATTTTAGTCAATCAATTAAATGATATCACTTTTATTGGTATGAGAAAATTGAACGCCACATGTTGATTTGAGGTAGCTTTCGATTTAAATTCTTATTAATATTATCATCATCAATAATATATACACTATTAATCTATTCATACTTACATATATTTAAAAATATTAATAACTATTTAAATTTCTTTTGGCATTCTTTTAAAAACATTTATCATATAATATTAATAATAAATTTGATAACAATTATATTATATTGTTTTATGGTTCCCGCATATTGTGCGAGATGCAAACTAGTATATATATATATATATATATATATATATATATATATATATATAAAAGTAGTAATTATGATCAATCAAATCATATTTTTGTGATCAACAAATAAAGCCTTGTTAAATTCAATACCAGCTCAATCTATTTCATGGGAAAATCATGTCACATGGTAATTTAAAATCGAAACCTCTTGTCTTCTTGCTTCTTCTACTCTTACATGTATAACATAACCTATCAAGGAGATTTACATTGCATTGTAATTCAACAATATCATACACGATATTCATTTGTCTGTTAAATTATAAAGTGTGAAGAGACCTCCTGTTGTGGGAGTTCCATTTCCTCACAAAAATTATAAAAATCATTTAAAAAAAAAAAACAAACAAGAGTGATTCCACTCTATCATAATCTTTTAAATCTAATTTTTAAAATTAACCCTAACATACTCCTAGATATAGAAACATTAAACACGGTTTGACTTTCCCAATCATATAACTAATGTTTTGAATGTAAATCAACTACCGATTCCTCTTTAGCAAATTGAAATTTTTCATAAATAATCAAGCATGCTTATAATCAGAGCCGTTTTCAGACATTTCGGAGGCCCAATTGATTAGTGATATCAACAAAGATCGAGGCTCCTAAAAAAAATTTCACCATTAACATAAAAATTGGTCATAAAAATTGGTCTAAAAGATTGTGGGTAGTTTCGCACTTTCACAAACCATAATTCAATTCAATATTAAAAAAAAAAGTAACGATATCTATACTCCTAAAAAACTGTATGTACATCCATGTTTGTATTTAAGTCCCATTAAAAATTTTCAAAATATTATAATTTGTAAGCACACCTGCATATTACCAAATAAGCCCTTCATTTTAATTTCTATTGAAAAATACAATAAATTAATCATTTATAATATAATTAAAATGAAAAAAAACATACAAAGAAAGAGCACAGGTCTATCGGATTCGGGATGTATTGTTGTGTGGATTGTTAATTTTACTGGTTGACTTTATAAGCTCACGGGTGATGATATATATAGTTGAATGAAGTTTTTTATTTATTTTTTAAATAATAAAATTATATATTTTGGATAAAAGTGCCTCCATTTTTTTTCCCTTTTTCCATTCTTTTATGATTTTATCTGTGTTTGACTATTTCGGATAATGAGACGGAAGAGGTTACAGCCTCCATTTTCATTTTCTCTTTTAACTTATTTATTTTAGTTTAGTTTTTTTTTTAATTAAACCAATGGTTTTCTCTTCTTAATTTTTTTAACAATAATAATAATTAGTGAAATAATCACTATCATTTTTTATTTTTTAATTTAATAATTGTTAAAATATTCAAAATATTAAATATTGTGTTTACACTACACAAAAAAGTGACATATAGTGACAAAATTTATTTGTCATTACAAGTGAAGAACTTGTCACAATTTTAATATTATGACAAATAAAAAATAAAAATATCACTAACAATTCGTCACTTTTGCCTCATCACTAAAAGTATTGTAACAGTTTTTTGATACTTGTCACAAATCATAACTTTTAGTGAAATATTATCATTTGACCTTAATTCGTGACAAATTAAAAAGTATGTCTCAAAAGTTTTATATAGTGACAATTAACTATTTGAAGATTTTGTCATTATACATTTTCTTAGTAATAATTAACTGTTTGAAGATTTAATCACAATATCTCTTCTTAGTGATAATTAACTGTTTAAAGATACTATAAATGACAATTTATTGTTTTAAAATTGTATCACTATTCACAAACTTAGTGACAATTAACCATGTCAAAATTGTGTCACTATGCATATACTTATTGACAATTAATTATTTAAAAATTGTCACAATACACAAACCTAATGATAGTTAACCATATGAAATTATGTTTGTTTTACATTAATTTAGTGATAATTAACAAGAAGATAGCAAGTTACATATTCAATCAAAGTTAATATAATTGTCCATTCAACTATTATTAACTACAAGAAAACTTAAATATAAAGAGTACAATAAGAGAATCATGACACTAGCCTCCAATTTGTACTGTGCACATTGATGATCGGAACACAAGATAGCAAAGAAAAGAAAAAAGAAAGTAAAAAAAAAATATATTACAAAATTGTTAGTATACATACACCAATTTACTACAAATTTTGAGATAAATATATTACTTCAATTATATCCAGATAATCATGATGAAGATTCTTTAAGTTTCAATACTAGAACACTTTTGTCAATGAAATGACCTGAATCAATTTTTTGCCTAGATACAAAATGCAATAGATGAAAGAATATTATTAACATCTCAATTGGATATAATTGTTTTTTCAATGCTGCATCAAACAATTAATTGGTCTATAAGAATCATTTAATCAAACAGTTAGTATGCACATCAACTGATTGATATGTACTGTTGAAATCTAAGAACAAACAACTATAAATCATGAAATAATAATAATTTGTTCCTTAAAAAATAAAATTAAGAAACATTCCTAAACATATATATAAAATTCTCTCTCTATATATAATAAAATAAAAAACATACATTATTCAAAGAAACCTTCAATGTATGAAACTCGAATTTCAGATTTCGACTTGAAAAACAAGTACAAGAAAACAAACCCTAAAAAAATTAAATCAAAAGAAGCTTACATTTTCTATCAAGGTAAAATTTTTTCTACAATCTTGGTGATATCTATAGAGGAATTACAGTTTCAAACATAAAAAGTGTTTTTAAGAAAAAGAGAAATTGAAGAGAAAATCTAGATATGACAGTGACATAGGAAGAACCAAAAGACATGTGAAGATGGAATAAAGAAAGAAAAAAAACCACAACACGATTGTGGCATTTTGTTTCCAAATAAAATAAAATTAATTGATTCTAATGCCTTTTAAAAACATAATCATTTATAAAATAAAATATTTCCTTTTTTACAGGGTAATTTTGTAACTAATTATATTATTTGTCACAAATTATCAAGTTTTTAAACTATTTGTGACAATTATTTTTTAAAAGTCTCAATTAAACAAAACATAATGACAATTAATAAAATTTGTCACAAAATAATATCTACCTTGATATATTTGAAATTTGTCATAAGAAAATGTGTCATTATAGATCATTTTTTGTAGTGTTATATGATACAAGATATAATTATATCAATCATTTTAAATAAGGGGAATATTGCAACTTTAAAATTATAATGATTCGGAAGTGCACCTACAATTTCAGATGGATGTCAATATCATCGCTAAAAAAACAAAGATTATTTATAAAAAAAAAAAAGGGTATTGAGCAAGTTGAAGGCCCCAGCAAAATGTTGGGTTTGCTGCCTAAGGCCGGCCCTGTTTATAATTTATTGTCCATGTATGCTCACCTGTCTTTTCTGTTGTAGCTGTTGTAGCATTAGTCTTTTTCTTTTGTTTTTTTTTTCTCCTTAAGGTAAGGCTAATTACGTGAAGATCTTAAATGTCTGAACGAAGACGAAAAAGATATTTAGTTCAAAATAAAAAGTCTAGTATCGATTAAGACAACAGGGAGTGTTGACTGTAGAGGAAGGTGTTGGGTTCAGATTTTCAACAATAATAATCAAACAACTTGCTTGATTAGTTGCAATCAAGGGCTAACAATTATAGACATTGTTGCAACAAGTTGCTCGAATGGTTTAAATCAAGGCCTACCAAAGAGTCTTCATTGCATATAATAATTTCATGAGATTGAGACTTGATCCCCCCTTGAAAAAAAAATATATCATGAAAATTTTAATTAATTATTATAAATTTTGAGTTCATTTTTGTGTTGAAGAGTTTGGATCATTAATCACATAAAAAGATTGTTGAGTTCTCTCAGGAATTCCAACGATTTCAGATGGCCACATATATTCCAACCACACTCGTGTTTGTATTAATTGTAGGCTTCTCACAAGTGGGAATGGTGAGAAATGTCACCTTTTGGGACATGAGTTGCACCGACGTCACTGCTTTAACAAGTTATGTTTAAAAGACACCTATTATGGTGAACTACCAAAATTGCCCTTAAATAATCATTTTTCTATTGTCTTTGTACTTTCATCTCCATACATAGAACACTGAACTCGTCTGTTTCTCTCTCCACAATAAACTTGTCTGAAAATAAACTTCTCGACATCCTTCAGCACAACAAGATAACATACTTCTAAAAAACTTATTTTTTATCCTGCATTTCTGAGTATGAGTCTTGTAACACTTTAACTGTTCCTTTTGTAAACATGAAGATCGTTTTGTGAAGTTTGAATCTGGGAATTTTGAATCTCCGAGCTTTTTACTAAAGGCTCCGAGCTTTTTTAAAAAAGCTCGGAGCCTTTAGTAAAAAGCTCAAAAGAAAGTTAAAAAAGCTCGGAGCAATTTTTAAAAAAGCTCGGAGCAATTTAAAAAAAATGCTCGAAATTATTTCTAAAAAAGCTCGGAGGCATTTTTAAAAAAGCTCAGAGCCTTTTTAATAAAGCTCGAAAGATTTTTTTTCGAGCTTTTTTAAAAAAGGCTCCGAGCTTCTTTAAAAAGGCTTCGAGCTTTTTTAAAAATAATTTCGAGCATTTAAAAAAAAATGCTTGAAATTATTTCTAAAAAAGCTCGGAGCCTTTTTAAAAAAGCTCGGAGCAATTTAAAAAAAAATGCTCGAAATTATTTCTAAAAAAGCTGAGCATTATTTCTGCGTAGCGCCATTCCATCACAGTTCGAGTGATTGCCTGAGTTTCAACCGGACTTTCTCTCTCAACTTCACAACTTTGTCACTGTAAACTGAATGAAAAGAAGTCTGATGTGAAACAACTATTGGGGGTATTTTTGTCCGTTCACCATAATAGGTGCCTTTTAAACATAAGTTATTAAAGCAGTGACATTGTTGAAATACCACCTCCAAAAAGTGCTATTTATTTTTTGAGCCCCTTCTCACAATCGACCTTCTTGATTAATTTGACATATGGTTTTTAATATTACTCTGATTCGATAATATACATGTGTTTATAAAATGTAAAAAACTTGAAGCTTCACCCCAATTATATAAAAAATTTAAAAAGAAGAAGATAAATGAAAAAAAAAAAACGATGGGAGCTATCTCTTTTATCCATCTCTCTCTCTCTCTCTCTCTCAATTTTAGACCACAAATGCAAAAGGTGACAGAATATGGAGTTTGAGATAAATATGATATCTGAAAGACTGAAAGTGAATCAAAAGTTCAAAACTCATGATTCTGAAAATTTATCCTATTACTTAAATTGATGTGATGATTGTCAGGTGATATATCCCCTCACACCCATACCATGAAGCTGTTGGATTCGAGTCTCACCCCTTCTCAAATATTATAACCAGATTTTTTTAATTAAAAAAATCCCATTAATGGACAATTACTGTTTTCATAAAAGCATTTCAAGTATAACGTCTACTAATAACTAATAACTTGATTGTGCACGTAATTCCTCTTCAGATTGCATATCACCTCTTAGCAGAGATGATAGTGTATCATCCTTCCACAATGATAATGAGGAGTTTGAGTCTCACAATGCGTATTTTACAAGTATATGTGAAGAGTTTTTCCATGTTTATGGAAACAGTTATACATGCCGCACATGTATCTTCCTATTTTTCCGGTTCCGGTTCCGGTTTATTTGAGACGGTTCCGGTTCGGTTCCCCGGTTCGAATCGAACCGGCGTCATGTCTAGATCAAACCCGACGGGTGCCATACTTCAAAAGACTTTTTTGGCATTTCCTTGCATAATAATAATAGTAATAGAATGAAAATTCAAATTCAAGGTATATAGAACCAAAACAGTGGCTACTAAATGTGGGGATGGCTATTGAGAAAGAGGCACGCGGAGATCTTTGAATAAATGGAGCTGAGCTGATGTGCAGTGAGCGTGGAGTCCACGTACGTACATTATTTTCATCAAATAAAAATATGAAAGTGTGCACTTTTGCAGATCCCATCAAATTAAATTAACTAGAATTTCGAGTCCCTACACAATAACTGTTCCAATGCAATTGGTGTCATATTTTATGGATATTCCAAGATATTTTTTGTCCATTTTTGAAAGCAAATCATACAAACAAAATGCCCATCAATGCCAAGTCAATTTCAATATTCGTTTTTGTAAGAAGAAAGATTTGGGATCATGGTCCCAAAGAAACCAAAAAAAGAGAAAAGATTTTGATTTGATCTTGAATTGATGAATTTGTATATGATGTTTCAGCCCAAAAGATTATAATAGTGCTTTCGTGTGTGTTTTGATTATTTTTACTGAGTTTGCTTATAATATAATAGTTATTAGTGGAATAAAATGTACCATGTATCATGAAACATTATGATAATACATCATCCATATGATTGCATGCAAGATATTTCGACAGTGGTACAATGAGATTTAGAGAAGACTTTTAAAAAAATGGATAGACACAAATTCTTCATCGGAGGAAAGAAGTTATCATATATACTGATATACATGAAGATTTTGTGTGGGGGTTAAAGTTTCACCATGTATATAAAATATTAAAAATAAATGTAATGAGTTTTTTTTTTCCCTAGTCTTTTGAAAGTAAATATCTTCTAATTTTGAGAGTAAATATTTAGACAGGGTATGAAATGTTTGTTCTCAACAAATCTAGGTAGATTTCTGACTTATTCTACGTTATATTTTTTATAAAAAAATACCCAAAGGAAACATTTTAGGAAAAGTAACTAATGTTAATTTTGTATTAAACTAGATTATTCTTATATAAGAGAAATTATTTGTATGAGATGAAAGAGATTGTTCAATTTAATGTATGTGTGATGGAACTACTGATACTTAGATCCTAGCTTTGACAAAATCTTTTGAATGATATTAATTGTGAATTTCGAAAAAAGTAAGAACAAAAATCCAAACAAAACAAGTTTCAAAAAAAAAAAATCCAAACAAAACAAGTTGAAGTGCAGGATTCAATTTTTCATCTGATCATATATATTCTCTTAGTATACATGTTAGCCTCACCCAAATATGAATATAAATACGGATGAGATGAGGTTGGTCCGGTTATGAGATGAGGTTGGTTCAGTTATGAGGATATCGAATTTATATAACATTTTAAAAAATGGAGTTCATTTTTACTCACACCCCTTAACTAGGGGTGAGCATTACATCTCTCCCCACATGTTGTCATGCGTCCAAGAGTTAACCATGGGTTAACAAATATCCCAATGGTTAGAAATTAATTAATTAAATAAGGGTAAATAGGTAAATTTATTAAAAACTTAAATTAATTTTGTATAAAAAAAAATAGAGTGGTGCTACTGGCACACCCATCGCTGAACTATTTATACCCCACTTTTTAAATTATTTAGAATTTTTTTCCTTTATTAAATTATTTAAAGAGCCATACAATTTTTATTTAAAAAAATCCTATACAAAGTAAAACTAATAAAACCCCGATTTCCTTACTTCAAAACCTTATTTCAAAACCCTAATGATTTAGATTATTTCAAATAGCTGAATGTTTACTATTTTTGTTTATATTTTCTTTCAAATCACGATCTCATGTGTTCACATGTTTAGCATTTAATGGTTTTATTGTTTCACTTGTTTGTTTTGTTTTCCTTTTTAAATTCCAGATCCATATTTGCTATTTTTTTTATTCTCAGGTTTATTTTCTTTTAGATCTTCCATGCATTCTATAATTTGTATTAATTCTTTTGTAGATTTTATTCCGGGCCTTCCAAAGTTAGTTTAATGTTATTTACAAAAGAAAAACCAACGAAATCATATCAAGAATCGCAACCAAGAAAACATAATCTCTGTCGAAGCAAAATCACACCATAACCCTAACTCAATTGCTCAAAAAAATCATCAGATGATCAATATCACACTCACAATCTACCACCAACAATCCAATCGACTATAGAAAAAAAATCGTATCTAATAAGGATAGTTTCACCATGAAATAAGAAGAAAAAACAAGTCATGCGAATGAATGTGAGAAAAACGTATATAAATATTAGAGATGAAGTGTATTTTTATTTTTACTATTTTGAAAAAGATATGAGACGTATTAAGTTTGAAAAATATATAAATGGGTAACATGGAAATAAATCAAAAAAAATTAATAAACACATTTAATTTTATATAATTAATTCAAATTTTAAAAAATAAGGTATAAATAGTTTAGTTGTGGGGTGCAAATAGCACCGCTCAATAAATATTAAAAATAAAAAAATAAAAATCAGAAATCAGAAAACAAAATTTCTTTCTCTTCTCATCACTTTGACTCCAATACTCCCTGGTGAAAACCAGACATGGCCTGTACCCCATCCCATCTGGTTGCTTCCAAAACCCTCTCGATTGATTGACACCCTTCAAAAACTCATCTTTCCCCCTTTTAGATTCACCACCTACCTCTATTGCATCCATAATATCATCTTTAACATTTTCTATACTCTTTTGTAGCAAAACCAATTGAGAGTCTATGAAGAGTAGAAAAGAGACGAAGAGAAAGAGAGCCATCAATTTTTATTTATTTAAAAAAAAGTGTTTAGAAAGGAGGGGCTAGTGTTTTGTGCTTGAGTGATTGTGGGGGCTAGGGTTCAGTGTTTGATATGATGGTGAAGAAGAAGATGGTGTTTTAAACTTTTAGTTCATAATTATATATATATATATATTTAATTTCTTAATATTAATTTTTTATTTTAATAATAGATTACATATTTTTTTTAAATTTCTTTTACATAAGTAGGGGTAAATTTGGTACATAAATAATAAATAATTTGTTAAACTTTGGTTAACTTTTGAATACGCGGC
Organism: Dipteronia sinensis; assembly: GCA_033220585.1. NCBI lineage: Eukaryota > Viridiplantae > Streptophyta > Magnoliopsida > Sapindales > Sapindaceae > Dipteronia > Dipteronia sinensis. The sequence goes on along the minus strand of CM065643.1, from coordinate 9,325,523 downwards.
AACATGTGAGGAGGGGCCCTTTTCTAACAAATATGAATTAGTATTATTATTGTGGCGCCGTATACTCCAAAAAATGGATTTAAAAGAATGTAATGAGACGTGGCAGCTTTAATGCCTAATTTTGGTGGATACGGGTTATCATTATGGGAATCTACAAGCACTTTTTTTGTTTGTTCAATTCGATTTTGATCCTTCCTAGTTCCTTCCCTACCACTGCCTATGCCTTGGCCATCTAATATTCTAATCAATTAAGCTTTCTCTTCATATCAGACATACATACAAGTTCCGTTAACTTTTGTGGTCAAATTAACTTTAACAAAATTTTGAGATTAAATTAATTAATTCATGTTGAAATATGACATATTGTATTATGATTCACTGATTATAGTAGAATCGATTTGCTACACATACAAAACCTATATTTCAACATGAAAACAAAATTAAACCCATCACTAATTGCACGTGAAACAAAAATCCCAAATCCCAAATGGGTCTCACTTTAGGAAACGTGTACTAAAAATTATACAGATAGAGGAGACAAGAAAGAATCTATACAAAAGAAGAAAGAAAATTTGAGAGAAACTTTAAAAAATTAAAAAGCATATATACTTGAATACAGATGCATATATACTTGAATACATATGTTACCATCAAAATATTTCCACTTGTTTAGAGTTAACAAGTTGGTCATAAAGCTATATATATAGTTGGATAATTAAATAGTGACATGATCTATAGCAGATAGAGATTGAAAGCGATAACTATGCTTTAGAGAATCTAAATTACTTCAAATGTGGAATGATTCCCAATACAAATCCTTGTCCAAAAATGCTTATGACTTATCTAGGAATCTGATAGCTGCTTTTTTCTCAGAACCAGTAATATGAGACCGTGTGTAATAATATTTTACACACGTACAGTAGAGAAGTAGAAATTGATAAGTGCTTGTTCTTGGAAGCAGAAGCTAAAACTGCGTAGAGGAGTGAAAGAGCTGCGCGTCATCTAAAAAAGCAAATATATATAGTGGTAATGGATAAGCTTATATCACATTATGATTTGGTGGTTCAATTCTGTTTGTTTTAACAGAAATATTTACGGCTGAAATTATATCTATAGAGAGAAGAATTCAACACTTTTAGATATGTAGGGTACCAGTGCTTATTGAATATTGTGACTGATATAATGATCTGTCAAGGTCATAAAATGTTGAATTTAGAAAAGCAATTTAATTTGCTGCTCATGGATAAGCTAACCATGTATATATTTGTCTGGTTCCTTCTGTTTTGACAGAAATTTTCTGCCAAAATAGAGTGTTCTTGTGAACAACTTACGAACATATATAGCACGTCATTATATTTAAATGGTATATAATTACCAATTTATGAATTTAGAATTCGATATAATGATATTGAGAATAAATACCGTATATAAAACATGGTATGCTCATTCAATTGAAAGAGAAAATCTTCGGTATACCAGCTGAGTAGTGCACCCGACCGGTCATTAATAAATTGACACATCTTTACGTGTCAACTAGTTTTTTATTTTATTCTCAAACTTCCCCTCTCTTACCTTCTCTCTTTCTATCTCATTCATTTGGTTTTTATTATTATTAGTTTTTTGAAACTGACACACATTATCATGATAATATGTGTCAGATTTTCAGTAACCGGGTCAGCTAGTGCATCCGGTTCACGGAAGATTTTCTCACATCAAAAACGTTTTGAAATCTTTTATAGGTATCAAGGGAAAAGTGTAAATGAAAGGTGTAGAGTCCTGAAAGGGAAGAGTGAAGTGAAGCCCACCTTGAAGAATAACGTTGAAAAATATAGTAAGTGAGAGACTGTACGTGAGAGTGAGAGTGAGAGTGAGAGTAAGAGGGATGGAAGTGACAGAGAGACGTACAGCAGTGGCATTTCTTCTTTGGCCATCGTTCTCTGTTTGGAAATCTAATGGAAGATTGAATCTTACTAGCTGTTTGTTTTGAGGCTCGATCGGCTAGTGATCATGATCAGTAGTGTGCAGTGTCTATAGAATATAGGTCGACCAAATTAAATGTGTTTCCATGGAAACAATTGCATTATTGCTATATATCATGAAGTTGTGGTTGTGGATGGTTTTAGATTGGCCCATTTTGATTCCAAATATCTGATGCAATGGTGAATTGGTGATACATAGGCACATAGCAACAAATTATAATGAAGGAGCTAGCTAGCTAGCCTAGCCAGGATGATCATGAGCAACCGATTGTATAGGATTCCAATGCTACCCAAAACAACAACACATTCTGATTTTTGGATATCTAATCAAGAACGTAATCACTGCCCAAATTATAATTATATTCATTTAATTTGTAATGAAATCCAACAACTTATTCTGATCAAATCATGACGTACGTACAGGCCCTGGTGTACTTATGCGTTATGATATGATCATTGATGATGAAATTCCTATATATAGATATACATGGCTTTGGAAATGGCAGACAGTAATATATTCAAAGGTGACAGAGAACCAACTTATTGTGGTTCTATCATCAATGTTACAAGAAAGAATATATCATTCCTATAATTATTTAGTAGTACTGTTAATGTTAAATGAAGCACGCTTCAAGAATAGCAAGGAACAGGCAGATTTTCTAATCAACTTTGATCACTTGAGTTGACAAATTTGGCAAAACAAACAAGTGCAGAAGAATATATATATATATATATATATATATATATATATATGACAATATTCACCTCAGTAAGCATCGATAAATATCTATCATTGTGTTACATGTGAACCATTAGATTCAATTGTTTTGACCCAGTATGTATACATTTGTCAGTGCTTATCCATAATCTATGGTTCACATGCAATGCATAGTCATGACCGCGGTTCGGTTCCGGTTGCAGAGGGATGTGGAATTGGAACCAGAACCGCCTAGCACCGGTTCCGGTCTGATTCCACCGTTCAGCGGTTCGGTTCCTTTTTTTGTTTAATCTACTAACTAAAAAAAATTAATAGACATATAAATATGTAATGATGTGAAATTTGTAAATGAAGTTTTTTATATAAGCCAAAATTAAAATTAAAATAAAATTTTTTGAAAACTAAAAAACTAAATTTAAAGAAAAAAAATATAAACAATTGAATAATTGAAAGTTGAGAGAGAATTGAAAAGTATCAGAGAGAATTGGGAGAGAATTGGGGGGGGGGGGGGGGGGGGGGGGGGGGGGGGCGGGGGTGTGGGTGGGTGGTTGTCTTGGACTGTTAAGTTCTTAAGTTAAATGTATTTTAGTTGGAAACATCCAAATTGAATACAAGATAAGGTTGATCAAGTGACAAACCTTTGACACCCACATCAAACTCCTCACACTAACAACATTGAGATTATGAGTTTCAGTCATGCTCCCCTTCTCCAAACTCCAAATTAATTGCAATATCTAAAAAAAAAAGTGGTGATAGATCCTTTATGAGAAGAAATTCCCTCCTTTGCCCCTACATTAGTAACAAATTCAAAATTAGTCATCCTCGATTTTTTTTCTTGTTAATTTTCCATTGATCAAATTGATGAAAATGCCCATGAATAAAAAGTATAGTATGTTGATAGATTTGCACTCCATCGTATGATAATTTTGAACTCTTTTTCCTCTTAAAACATTCTCTCCATCTCATTTCGATCTTCTATCTCATAAATTTGTGATTCTCTCTTCATAATTTTTCTTCCCTACCTCCAATATATATTTTTTATCTTCTCTCTTTTTTCCTTCTCTCTTTTCTCTCTACAATCTTGTCTCATCGGGAAAATTCCAATGACATATATGGGTGTAAATATATTATTGTTTCCTCTTCAAAATTCCTTTGAATATGTTCTACATCACAATAAGAACAAAATATGTTTATACGTTGAGAACAAAAAATGTTTACACGCTAAGACCAAATGCTTACACACAAAGAACAAACTTTACATGCTAACTGTTATTGGTAAAATCCAAAAGGATGACAAGTTAGCATGATCGCCGGAATACGCGATAGTCAGAAATGCCACGTCACCAAAAGTCAATAGATCGATCGGGCAATTAAGTTGATCGGGTAAATACCTCCGATCGGGATCAAGCACCCGGTCAGGGTAAATAAAATATGGTCGGGTTAGACAGCTGGTTGGCTAATTGACACGTGAACGATATTTAATTCGATACGTCCACAACTCAAATACGCAAAGAAAGAATCTTGCTCAAACAAGGTATCTCGAAGTACACTATGATAAGGAAACAATTTTCCTTAAAGATATTAGAGTCCCAATCAAACAAGAGATCTAATTTAATTGATGCGTAGAAGGCGTGAAATAGGAAAGAAGATGAAGACAACTCCGATAAGTTAGGGTCCATTAAACCTCGTCAATTTCCCTTACTTGTATATCAAGAATTAGGGTTCTGTGCATATATAAATAGACCCTAAAACATCATTGTAACAGTTAGAGTACAACAGTTCGCAAGAGAGTGAACCAGAGTGTGTAATTATTTCTTACATAGTGAATTATCTTTCTCGCCGTTACCGGCAACCGTGGACGTTTCCCAATAAAGAGGATATCATCTACGTATAAGACTAAGAAAATTACTTTCTTGTCAACGATGTGATATGTGCCTCTTTTATGTGTAGTGCTTAGCACGTATGAGTATGCATGTGGGGTGCTTGAGTCAGTTGTTTGAGTCAGTTAGGAGGTAAAAGACTTAGTCTATTTCTTTGATAGTGGTCTAGGGGATGTTTCCGTTAAATAAGAATCCATTTAGAAGTAGTGGTATTAGTGGTAGTTGATTTCCCTATTTTCTTGTTTAGTGGTTAGCTATTAGTTTTGCAAGTTGTTAACAGAAACTATATATATATATATATTTGCTCTGTATGTTCAAATAAAGATTATGATTATTGTGCAAACAAAGTTCCTCCTAACTCTTTTCTTCTCTCAGCTTTATTGTTTTCTCTAAATTATCTCTATGTATTTTCCTGGATCGGAAAAGTACATAACAATGGTATCAGAGCCGTTCGGTTCCTTGGATGCCAAGTTCCGTAACGATGTTTACAAAACTCTGGCCAGTCACGAATCACGTTTCGTCCAAATCCAAAATACACTCCAAACCATTAGGGATGAACTCCAATCTCTATCATTTTCTCAAACACAATTAGCCACCTATCTTCCGGTGTTTTTCGATGATACATATGTATTGGAGGAGGTTTTTATTGATTTTGATAAACCACCAATATTTGATGACTATGTATTTGAGACAATCCCATATAAAAGCGATTCACATTTTGTGGATTGTTTTTACGAGTCACACATTTCCCTTACCAAGCAATTAGCCTCCCCGACCCTCCGCACCATGTTCGACCGGCACACTTGACACAAGCTACCATTTCGCAAACTTGGTGGAGACTTTCTAACTAGATAGATCAACAACAACAAGGTTGAACTCCTGGCGGACTTATTCGGAATTTATCCTTGTGGACAAGGATAATTTGGGGAGGATGGAATGATATGTGCCTCTTTTATGTGTAGTGCTTAGCACTTATGAATATGCATGTGGGGTGCTTGAGTCAGTTGTTTGAGTCAGTTAGGAGGTAAACGACTTAGTCTATTTCTTTGATAGTGGTCTAGGGGATGTTGCCGTTAAATAAGAATCCATTTAGAAGTAGTGGTATTAGTGGTAGTTGATTTCCCTATTTTCTTGTTTAGTGGTTAGCTATTAGTTTTGCAAGTTGTTAACAGAAACTATATATATATATATATATATATATATATATTTGCTCTGTATGTTCAAATAAAGATTATAATTATTGTGCAAACAAAGTTCCTCTTAACTCTTTTCTTCTCTCAGCTTTATTGTTTTCTCTAAATTATGTCTATGTATTTTCCTGGATCGGAAAAATACATAACACGATGAGCTTGTAAACACAAGACTCGTCAACATTTTGCTCGAAGCCATAGGTTTTGATCACATCATCAAACTTTATGTTCTAAGATCTAGATGTTTGCTTCAGTCCATAAATAGACCTTTGCAACTTGCAAACCTTTTGCTCTTGATCTGGAGACATGAATCCCTCTGGTTGCACCATGTAGATGCTCTCATCAAGATTGTCATTCAAGAATGCAGTCTTGACGTCCATTTTCCAAATTTTATAATTGAAATAGGCTGCAATGGATGAGAGAATTTGAATAGACTTAAACATGGCTACTGGTGAGAAAGTCTCTTCATAACCGACCCCCTCTTTCTGGGTATAACCCTTGGCCACTAGCCTTGCCTTGAAGGTTTCTACCTTCCCGTTTACTCTTCTATTTCTCTTGTAGATCCACTTACACCCTATGGGTTTTACCACAACTGGTAAGTCTATAAGTTCCCAAACTGAGTTAGAGTACATGGACTCCATCTCGAGATTCATGGCTTTAAGCCATTCCTCTTTGTTAAGATCTTCCATTGCATTCTTAAATGTCAATGAGTCATCCACACTATTAGTAGAGACGACATCTCGTCCCTCACCTATACCCAAATAGCGTTCAGGTTATCTTACAACCCTCTTACTACGTCTAGGTGGTAGTGTATCCTGACTATGAATCATCTTACTATCAAATGTCAATGGATCAACAACTCTTGTTGATTGAGCACTAGTCGTACTGGTCTCCATTTCATTTAATACAATCTTACTTCGAGGTTTATGATCACTAATATAGCTATCCTCAAGAAATGTTGCATTTGTCGATACAAATACTTTGTTCTTTTCAGTACTATAGAAGTGTTCACCCCTGGTCTCTTTAGAATATCCTACAAATAAGCAGACCACAAACTTGGGGTCTAGCTTTTCACTTATGTTCTTTAGCACATGTGCTGGACACCCACATATGTGGAAATGTCGCAAACTGGCTTTACGACCATTCCACAACTCTAAGGGAGTCTTAGGAACAGATTTGGATATGACTACATTCAAAATGTAAGCAGCAGTTTGCAACACATATCCTGAAAAGGAATTTAGTAATAATGAGAAACTAATCATATATCTCACCATTTCCATTAGGGTTCTATTTCTCCTCTCTGCGACACCATTCTGTTGTAGTGTTCCAAGAGTTGTGAGTAGGGACAATATCCCATGCTCGACCATAAAGTCTTCAAACTCTTGGTTAAGGTACTCACCTCTATGATCTGATTGTAAAGACTTGATAGTCTTTCCTAACTGATTCTCCACTTCAGCTCGGAACTCTTTGAACTTTTCAAAAGTTTCTGACTTCTGTTGCATTAGGTAGACATATTCGTATCTAGAGTAGTCATCTATAAAAGTAACATTATACTCATAGCCACTCTTTGCTTTAACATTCATCGGTCCACATACGTCTGAATGTATAAGATCTAGTGGTCATTTAGCTCTAAGCCCTTTTCCAGTAAACGGTCTTTTGGTCATTTTACCTTCCAGACAGGATTCGTAGATATGTAAGGTGACAACCTTTAACTCATTTAAAGGTTTCCTTTTAAATAGTCTATCTATCCTGTCAAGGTTAATGTGGCCAAGTCTTAGATGCCATATATACGTTTCGTTTTCTAGAGAAATCTTTTGTCGTTTTGTTTTTGGTTTTTCAACTTTAAACATTTCAGCATCGAGAAGTGTTGTATGTATTAATGGCCTTAAAATATACAAATTTTTTTCCTTTAATCCTGAACATATATTCAAACCATTCTTTGTAATAATAACAGACTTATTATTAAAAGAAACAAAATATAATTGTTCCAACAACTTTGAAACAGAAATCAAATTTCTTGTGAATTCAAGAATAAAAAATACATTGTTCAAAACAATAAAACAATTTCCAAAATGTAGTCTAACTACACCCACTGCTCTTGCTGACACGACATTGCCCGACCCAATACGTTTAGAGAAGGCTCCCTCCTCAAGCTGTGTCCAAGAATCAGTCTATTGCATAGAAGAACAAACATGGTTAGTGGCCCCCGAATCGACTATCCAGGGTGAAGAATCATTTTCCACTAAACACGACTCAAGAACAAGTAAATCATATTTACTTTTCGTTTCTTCTTCTTGGCAACCTCCTCTAGATACCGAGGACAGTTCCTTTTCCAGTGTCTAACCTTGTCGCAATGGAAACATTTTCCTTTGTCTTGGTTGGTGAAGTCACCCTTCTTCTTGCCTTGGGCTTTCTTAGGCTTGGGCTTGGGCTTACCATTTGCCTTCCCAGCAGACCTCTTCCTCTTTTTATTTCCAGAGGAAGATGGTTCGGTAATATTTTCCTCACCGGTCTTACTTTTGCTGTCCTTAGTCAAGGACTCAAAAGTAGCGAGCTCATTGAGCAACTGAGTGAGACTGAACCTTAGCTTGTTCATCTCATAGTTACTCTTAAACTGATCGAAACTCTTCAGAAGAGTCGTCAGTATGATGCTCACCTGACTGGGTTCATCAATGGCCCGGCCATTGATCTCTGCCGTTTTGAAATAGGACATCATGTTCAGGGCATGTTCTCGAACAGATACGCCCTTTTTCATCCGAGCAAGCATTGCAGAACGAACAGCTTCGTGCCGCTTTTGCTCAGAGGGTTGCCCGAACATAGCCTGCAATGACTCCATCATTTCAAATGCAGTACCCATTACTTCATTCTTAGTGACAAGCACGTCTGTCATACTGGCTAACAGATATGTTTGGGTTTTCTCTTCTGATGAGACCCATTTTTGATATGCCTCACGAACAGTTCATGCGGCATCAGCAGTAGGCTCTGGAGGACATTCCTCCGTAAGCACAAACTTTAGGTCCTTGGTGACCAAGATTGCATTTATGTTATGTTTCCATTTAATGTAGTTATCACTAGTTAATTTGTCATTGGGAAGGATTTGTAACAGTGCATATGACAAGGCTGAAAAAACATAAATTAAGAATTCATTCAATCATACATTCAAAACATGTGCGAATGTTCGGCATAAAATTAAACATGATGTATGAAAATGTTTATTAAACAAGAACAACCCTAAGAAAACAATATTTCTATGCCACGACAATTCAACATACCATAAGCAAGTGCCGCCTTAAGGTCGGTCAAATTCTTGCATGTTGGATCGAGACCTTCTCAATCAAATGATATACCAGAATAACTCTTATTCCAATATCATTCAACCATCGTTTATTTAGTCAGGTTTTTAATTAACCAATTTAATTAAAACCTTGTGAGCGTAACCCATCATTTCAGATCTCATGAGCTTAACTTGAGAATTGCCGCCTTAGGGTCTGTTAATCCCAAAATCCCCTCAGAAATCATATCTGTTAGGAAGTCAACCTTGGTATTGATTCTTATGGAAACCCTTTTTAGGGAGGACGAAAGCAAAGTCGTCACGAGGCCCCACTCGAATCTCACGGTGTTGAACTAACGATGGAGACCGCGGGATATAATGTCATATATCCCTCTCTCACTCATTATTTTATAATTAGAGTTTTCTATTAATATTAATGCATCTAGATTAAACAAAATTAAATGGCTAATTTCAATCTAAACGTCTAGTGCATTAATCACAAATTATTAGAATCCTATTCCAATAACTAATAAACTAATATGATTTTTAACTCTTAAAAATCTAGTTTATTAGTAATAATTCTAATCTATGTAAACCATTTACTAAGACTAGAATTATTAAATGTGTATTTACCAAGTTTTAATAATTAAAACTAAACACATTGTTAGGTCCAATTATAATTAGGGGCTTAATCAAATTAAACCTAATATTTATAATGGACCCTACTAATCTAAGTAATTAAACACTTTAATAGATAGATTAGTAATTAATGAGAATTACTAAGTTTTTACTCCTAAAAACTAATTCCGTTAACTTATAGCCAATTATGTGAATTACCCATTTTAATCAAATTAAAATTAAACACATAATATAGAAGGCTATAATGCATGTATGACATATCAACATATATAAATGTAGGCACACCTAATCTAAATGATACGTATATGCATGACAACATTTTAATTATAACATAACAAAAACATACATGAATTGACCGAGTACAATGAGTTTATCTAACTTAAAAAAAAAATCTAATTACAAATAATTAATCCAAAGCATTCCTTGGTCTTCTTGTAATCCATATTTTCTTCAAGTCCATCTGTAATATCTTATGTGTCTTTCGGGCCAAAAAATCAAGTCCAACTTGATTTATTTTAATGGATCCATCTCGTGGATTAAATCTCTAAAGCCCAAATGTTACTTTGACATTTTTCGTAGGCCCAGAATTTCCCAATGAAAATTCCGACCCAAACTTGCTCACGTACATATAGCCCTAGTGCTTGCGAATAGGGAGTGCATGAATGCTGCATAAATATAGACATGACGCCGGTTCGGTTCGAACCGGAGAACAGAACCGGAACCGGCGTCAGAAAACCGGAATCGGAACCAGAACCGGAACCGGAACCAGTCCGGTCCGGTTCGCCTCAGCGAAGAACCGGGCGGTTCGAACCGGACCAGAACCGCCCGGTTCTTCTTTTAAATTTTTTTTTTTAATTTTCTTTTCATTTTCTTTTCTATAAATACCTCTACCCCTCCATTCATTTTTCCTCACCCCAATTTCCTCAATTCTCTCTAATTCTCAATTCTCAATTCTCTCTAAACTTTCAATTCTCCAAGTCTCAATTCTCAAACTCCAAGTCTCCAAGTTTCCAATTTATATTATTTGCAATTACTAAGTTAGTAAGTTTCTAATTTATTTTATTTACAATTACTTAGTTTCTAATTTTATTTTATTTACAATATTTCTTATTTCCAATTTATTTAATTTGCAATTAGTCAATTACTAAGTTTCCAATTTCATTTATTTACAATTTATTTTATTTGCTATATATTCCAATTTATTTTATTTGCAATTTATTTTATATCCAATTTATTTTATTTACAATATATTTTATTTGCAAATTGCAATTACTAACTACTAAGTTTCTAATTTTCTTCCAAATTTATTTCCAACCATTTAATCATTTTTTAAATCAATTTTTTTACATTTTTTGTTCAAGGAATTTTACAATTCAATTTTTAAAATGGCAAGTGGAAGTGGTGACGCTCCTAGACGCTCCATTTTGATGAAAGGTAAGGGTCGTATGACGGATAATCTTGGTCATGACGACCGTGCCTATCACGAGTATCTACAACAACAAGTCTATGCTGAAGACTTAGGCCTAAACTTTCCTCAATCTCATTCTCATCCCTCTCTTAGAATTTCTGAACCCGATCTCAATGTCACCCCCATTTTGACAAGCCAATCAGAAAATATGCCTGATCTTGGCCATAATGGTGATGAGCCTGATCCCAACCCACATCAAGATTTTGATTTTTATCCACAGATGGAAGAAAAGTTACCGAAGCAGGTCAAATCTGATTTATTCGTACTCCATATGAAGAAAGTTACGCATGAAGATGGAAGCACAGTAGTGATTTGCAATTACTGTAAAAAAGTATTTAAATGGCACAAATCTGGAGGATATGGGTCATATCGGAAGCATATAATGAACTCACATCCAGATGCGCAGGCCAAATCGAGTTCACAATTATTTAAATATAGTGATGCAAAAAATAGAGAAGAATTAGCTAGAATGGTTGCAGTAGAACACTTACCATTTAGTTTTGGTGAAAAAGTTGGTTTTAATAATTATTGTCAACGAGCATTAAATCCTGCTGCATGTCGTGTTCCTATAACCACGCTCACAGAAGCACTTGAAAACATTTATGAAAAAGAAAAAAAAATGTTGGAAAAAATTTTAGAAAAATATAATGGTCGTGTTTCCGTATGTGCCGACATATGGAGTGATCATTGGCAAATGCATTCATACATAGGTGTCACTTGCCATTATATGGATAATGCATGGACTATCCAAAAAAGAATTCTTGCATTTAGAGTTTTTGATGAAAAACACACTGCTGCTAATATTTTTAGACATCTTAGAATTATTTTCACAGAGTATAAAATTGAGAACAAAATTTTTGCAATTGGTTTTGATAATGCTTCTAACAATACCGCTGCTATTCCTGTTTTAATTGAATTATGCAAACCTTATCTTGGTGGTAAATTTTTTCATCAAAGATGTGCATGCCATGTTTTCAATTTATGTGTTCAAAAAGGATTAAAAACTCTTGAACAGTTTATTTAACCTATTAAAGATGCCCTCTATTTTTTGTGGAAACATCCTTCTGTAATGAAATTATGGGCAGCATATTGTAAACAAAATGGTAAGCGTGCCATTAGATTTCCTCGTGATGTTCCAACACGTTGGAATTCTACTTATAAATTGCTTGCTAGAAGTTATGAATATAGGGATTTATTAGTTACTTTTATTCAATATCATGTTAGTCACATTAATCTTTATCAAAGTCATTGGGATGCTTGTAGCAATGTTTGTGGTTTGTTAAAAGTTTTTTATACTGCTACTAACAATTTATCTAGTGTTTATTATCCTACAACTAATTTATTTATTATTGAGAGTCTTAATACTGCTGGTGCATTTGCTCATTGTGAATCCGACTCAGAATTACATGGGTCTGTTACTGCTGTGAAGGATAAATGGTTAGAATATTATAAGGAGTTTCCAAATATTTATTTGATTGCCTTGTGTTTTGATCCACGTTGTAGATTAGAAAGTTTGCCTGATTATCTTTCTGCTTATTATGAACAAGGTTTAAAAATAGATTATGATGTTGATATGTGTTGTGCTAGGGTTAAGACATTATTGTATGAATTATATGATGGATATATTAAAGTTTATGGTCCATCACCGAACATAGATGTTCCACAAACTCAAAATGTATCTGGTTCATCATCATCATCCTCTGGATTTGTTAATTTAGGGTATAATCTTTTATCAAAAAAAACCAAAAAATTACGAGGTTCTTCTTCATCAAGCTCCACCACATATTCCGAGCTTGAATCTTATCTAAGTACCTCTTTTGGGTTCATAGAAGACACCGAAGATAAAAAATTTGATATTCTATACTGGTGGAAAGAGCATGAAAGGTACTTTCCAATCTTGGCTATGATAGCCAAACAAATCCTTTCAACACCAGTTTCTACGGTGGCGGTAGAACAACAGTTCAGTGCCGGTGGGAATATTTTAGACCCAAAACGTTCCCTTATGAGTCCGAAATCACTTCAGATACAAGTTTGTGTTGAAGATTGGACGAAGGCTCAATATAGACAACAAGAAATCGATCAAGAGGAACCATACGATTTCTTTAAAGATGATCAACCGGATGAAAGTCGAACGGATGATCATGGCAACGATTAGTCCACGACTCCACGCCAAATCCCCATCTCCAAACTCCAAAGTCCAAATCTATAATAAAAGGTAAGAGAACTACTCTGCCTTTGATTCTTCTAAACCCTTAAGAAGATACGTAGGCAACTTAATTGTGGTAAAAATTAAGTGCAAGGCCAATTTTATTATTTTTTTTGTTTTGTTTTATTTTTTTTTTAATTTTTTAATTTGTCATTTATTTATTTAACTTTATTTTGCGGGTGACCTAATAAAATACATTTACCAATTACATTTTTATATGACTAATTTTATTTATGAAATATGATTAGAAAAAAAAAAAAAGGGCCGGTTCCGGTTCGGAACCGATCCCTCCGGAACCGGAACCGGCGTCATGTCTTGATAAATAACACAACACTTCCGCATTGATTGCATATGTGCTGCTTGCATGTCATGTTGCTTGCATGAGATTTAGATACAATGCTACAACATACACTATGTCGTGCATGTGATGTGCATGGAAACATACATTTAACAATAAAGTGTTGCATGCATGACATCTGCAACACCAGCATAAACGCAAAATTAACACAACAACTGTGCATCACACGTATGCCTCAACATGCGACACTTAGCACATATCCATCAGTTCACCACGCATCACAATTAAAGAGACAGTGTTTCGCACATGCGCACATCTGTTGAACATGATCCGCATGACTACTGTGTTTTGTCTTTCGAATCATTTTTTTTATCGATTTACATCAATAAAAATAAAATAATCGTATAAAAAAATATACAACTCGAAATTAATATTATATTTAAAAAAATATTACATTTAAAATCTAAAAACCCTAAAACCCATGTACTATAAAAATTTATGATCAACCATGTTTAAATTAAACGATTTAATTATAAAAATTCATACAAACATAAAGGCAATGCCTACACATTCATACATGCAATCAGGAGCAATCAAATTCAATTATACTGTACAAAAATGGCTCTAATACCATTTTGTAGGTTCCAGGCTTTTGGATTGCACATCGGAATAGGGTTTTAAAATTTTTTATGCAATCATCAAGTAAACCAAATTGTATAGTAATAATCGAAAACAACAAAGAAGGTGAAGAGATTTTATACCAGCGTTCGAAGGCTCCTTCTTTCTTTTTTCGATCTGCTTCCTGATTTGAACCACAAGATCTTTCCGACTATATCCCGCGATTGGCAACAGCGTGTGGGCGCGTCATGGGTTTCAGGAACTTGAATGGAGGTAGGAGAAATTTACGAAAACAACTCTTGTTTTCTATGTGTGGAATTTGGCCACCATGAATCAAAGAATAAAAAATATTTCTCTGGCCGCACACCTCTCGGTTTTCTTCTTTTTGGTTTCACGTAACCACTTGCATTCAATGCAATTGAGAGAACTAATATCTTCTCTTCATTGCATTGTATTAGTTTTTAATTACAATTTATATCTTATATCTATATATTGTTTTTAACTGACTTCATTAATTAATCCTTTAAATATCTAATATCTATAAGGATAATTAATGCTTTGAATTTAAACCTTTTAAATTCAAATTTGATATTTAATTTAATAAAAATAAAATAATCAAATTATCTTATCTTTATTCAAACACAAATATCAATCAACACCCTCCAACTAATGATTAATCGCATAATTAAATAGTCTTATTATTTAATCAATTTAATCACTAATATTCTTTAATTAAATAATCTCATTATTCAATTAATTCTCAAATAGATACGTGTCACTTTCGTAATACGATTAATTGGACAATCCAATTAATCAACCGTGACCCTTGTTATCTTTAATCAATCGGGCTAGAAAGAGGACCTAATGGACCCACAATATTTCAAGTTCCAATAATCTTTAGAAATAATTAATTAAACTCTTTAATTAATATTTTATGATTATTAACTTTGGTGTTATTTCACTAAAAACCCGAAGCTGCATTCTCTCAACTGTAGATGTTTTTACACAAACCAATAACTTTCGGTGTCCATCGATATAGCTATTACATATGGTATAATCCTCCACAAGTAGTTCATAATTAGAGTTGGGTCATAATGTCCGTTATACCCCTCTAATTACATCTTTTCTATTAAGTACCATTGATTCTCTAATGAACAGTAAATCATATTCCTCACGGAATTAGGAGAGTGCTCATATTGTTCAAGCCCCGAATCAACCCTTAAGGGAACTATTATCTACTTTTTGCAAGAATGAGTGGATTCCACTATTGTGTACAAACCTTCTCAGCCACAAGCCAAACCGCGATTCCAACATACAAAGCATATTGATCGGGAATGTAACTCTGATCTCACCCATGCTATATCAAAAACCACGATCTAACCTGAAGGGGTCGATAAGGCACTCAGGATTAAGATCACTCATACATAGTCATCATTTGTCGATATATATGAATCTCAGCATAAACGGATCTTGGTGAGATATTCATATAAATCGTGGTCCAGTCCTATATGATCACATCATACAAGGTGCTTCCATTCTTATATCACCATAGGAATGATCCAGGATAGGATCATTGTACATTATAGAATAGACCGCAGCTGTAGATTAACCACAAATAAAGTACCCAGCTTTATTTGCTATCTACCGACTTTTTAGATTGCTCGTTTCAAACTAAATCCATTTGTATATGAAATTCATATACTCAGTTCGAAATTACATTCGGCAATCTTGGATATTAAATACACATGTTATATAAAAGTCTGAAACAGTTTGAATGAATAAACTACTTCTTTTATTTATGTTCAATTGACATTTACAAATTACAAACTTTAGGGCAAAAACCCCAACACTTCAACGCTTAGTCCTTGAACTTAATCAAGCTGGTATTCCTATACATGAGAAATTTGCTGTGGCTGCAATTATTGAAAAACTTTCTAATTCCAGGAACAAACTTAGCATTTACCTTAAACACAAGAGAGAAACAATTTCCCTTGATGACCTTTTTGTCTCACTTCTAATAGAAGAGAAAGCCCGTGAGAGAGACATTATTTTAGAACCATCATCCTCTGACTTTCTGGCTTAGGCTAATGTCGTGGTAGGACAAAAGCCAAAGTTCAAGAAGAAAAACTTTCAGAAAAAAATCAAACAACCTTGGACCTAACCAAAAAATTAAGAAAGATAAGAGCAAACTTGAGTGCTATATGTGCCATAAAAATGGACATTATGCAAGAGAGTGCTACCAAAGAAAATGAAAGAAGGGGAAATCAATTGAGGGACAAGTCAATATGACGATAGGTGGAGATTCCACTACTTCAGGAGGAGGGTATGTATCTTACTTTCCTGAAGTTAATATGGTCTATCAATCAGATGAGTGGTGGATAGACTTTGGTGCTAATATGCATGTTTGTGCTCATCGCTCTACGTTTGTGTCTTATCAGGAATCTAATGGCAGAGTAACTAAAGGAGATGCTTCTGTTGCACAAGTGTGTGGGCAAGGACGAGTGGACTTGAAATTGACTTCAGGCAAGGTCCTCTCTCTGTATGGCGTGCTACATATACCAAAGTTCAGGAAGAATTTAATTAGTGGATATCGTGTAGTCTGAGACGGATATAAAATTGTTTTGGAATCTAATAAAGTTGTAATATCTAAATTTAGTTCTTTTGTTGGATTAGGATACACTTGTGATGGCTTATTTAAATTATCTGTATTGAATAATTTATTATCTTTTCAAGATGTTAATTCTATTGTTGCTTTAAATGTTGAATCTTCTAATATTTGGCATGCTAGACTAGGACATGTGAAAGTTGGTATAATAAAACGTATGATGAATGCTGATCTTATACCTTCATCTAATAAAAATTTTAACTCTAAATGTCAAATTTGTGTAAGTTCTAAACAACATAGGAAACCATTCCATTCAATTGAACGTGATTCTATTTTATTAGAATTAATTCATAGTGACTTGTGTGAATTTAATGGTGTTCTTACACGCGGAGGTAAAAATATATTTTATATCATTTATTGACGACTTCTCAAAATATTGTTATGTTTATCTAGTAAAAACCAAGGATGAAGCTTTTGATAAGTTTACGGCCTACAAGGCTGAGGTTGAAAATCAACAAGAGAAAAGAATAAAAATTCTTATATCAGACCGTGGGGGTGAATATACTGCTACAAATGTGTCTCAATTTTGTGAACAACATGGTATTATTCATGAAGTTACTACACCTTTCTCTCCTCAGTCAAATGGGGTAGTAGAAAGGAAAAATAAGACATTTAAGGACATGGTAAATTCCATGTTGTGCAGTTCAAGAGTACCTCATAACTTGTGATGGGAGGCGCTGTTATCAGCATGTCACATTCTTAATCGAATTTTATTCAAAAGAAATGACAAGACTCCCTATGAACTTTGGAAAAGTAGGAATTCGAGCCTCAAACATATCAAAGT
Source organism: Dipteronia sinensis (assembly GCA_033220585.1). Classification (NCBI taxonomy): domain Eukaryota; kingdom Viridiplantae; phylum Streptophyta; class Magnoliopsida; order Sapindales; family Sapindaceae; genus Dipteronia; species Dipteronia sinensis. Next base: position 9,307,807 of record CM065643.1, on the reverse strand, counting down.
ATGAGGTTGCTTAGCTATGGTAGGGGTACCATTGAGCAAAAAAAATTAGGACCCTAATCTGTTGATTGTGTGTTTCTTGGTTATGAACATAATAGTGCAACTTATAGATTCCTAGTTGTGAAATCTCGAGTAAGTGATATCGTAGAGAACACCATTATGGAGTCTAGGGATGTAACTTTCTTTGAAGATGTATTTCCTTTCATTAATCGACCAAATGGATCTTTAAGAGATCCTACGGAAGTTCCTTCTTCAAGCAACACTGTGCCAGTGATTGTAGAATCGATGGAACCTAAGAGAAGCACAAGAACTAGAGTTGAGAAGAACTTTAGTGATGATTTTCTTGTTTATTTGGTTGAAGAAGATCCATTAACTTTTCAAGCTATTATGACATCATTGATGCTTCTTTTTGGGAGGAAGCCATCAATAGTGAGCTGGAATCTATTACATCAGACAACACTTGGGCGTTAACTGATTTATCTCATGGTATTAAAACAATAGGATGTAAATGGATTTTCAAGAAGAAACTTAGACCGGATGGTTCTACTGAAAAATTTAAAGCTCAGTTGGTGGCTAAGGGATATAAACAACATGAGGGAATTGATTTTTTTGATACTTATTCCCCTGTCACTAGAATTGCAACAATCAGTGTGCTAATAGCAATTATTGCTATCCATAATCTTAAGATCCATCAAATGGATGTCAAAGAGATTTACATGGATCAACTAGAGGGATTTGTGATTCCTAGTCAAGAACATAAGGTCTGTAAATTGGTTAAATCTCTATATGGACTTAAACAAGCTCCAAAATAGTGGCATGAAAAGTTTGATAATGTTTTGTCTTCTAATGGTTTTATCATTAATGATTCTGATAAATGTGTTTATAGTAAAGTGAAGGATGGTAATATTATTATTCTTTGTCTTTATGTAGACGATATTTTATTGTTTAGCAATTGTTTCGATGTCATTTTAAGTCACTTTAAAATGACTAATCTTGGTGGAGCTAGTGTTGTTTTGGGTTTGAAACTAGAAAAGACTCTAAATGGATATTCTATTTCTCAGTCTCATTATGCTGAGAAAATTCTCATGAAATTTGAGAAATTCTATAGTAAACATGTACATACTTCTTTTGACAGTGGTGCCAGACTGGTGAAAAATAATGGAGAGGCTATCTCTCAATTGAAATACTCACAAATTATAGGAAGTCTGATGTATTTGGCAAATTGCTCCATGCCTGATATTGCATATGCCGCAACTAAATTAAGCAGGTTTACTAGTTGCCCAAATGCATATCATTGGAATGCATTAGAGAGAGTTCTCAGGTACTTGAGAGGTACTATGAACTTAGGACTTCATTATAATAATTATCTAGCTGTATTAGAGGGTTTCAGTGATGCAAACTGGATATCCGAGTCCGTTGAGACAAAGGCCACAAGTGGTTATGTCTTTCTTTTAGGAGGTGTAGCTATATCATGGAAGTCTGCAAAACAGACTTTATTATCTCGATCCACTATGGAAGTGGAGTTAATTGCTCTAGACTTGGTTAGAGCTGAAGCAGAATGGATAAGAAATCTATTAGCAGTTATACCGTTGGGTGACAAGCCTATTCCACTTGTATCTATGCACTGTGACAACCAATCTACCATTACGTTGGTTAAGAGTGCTATGTATAATGGAAAGAGACAACATATTCGTCTAAGACATAATTCCATTATACATTTAATTACTCATGGAGTGAAATCACTGGATTTTGTGAGATAAGCAAAAAACCTTGCTGATACTTTTACTAAAGGGCTAGCTAGAAAAAAAAATTGAAGAAACATCGAGGGGGATGGGATTGAAGCCCATTAAAAACTAGTTATCGTCGGTGGCTACCCAACCTATCTAACTGGAGATCCCAGAAAGTAGGTTCAATGTGGAAACGAGCCGATTAAGTAACTTACATGAGCACTAATTTTGATTACATTAAATTCCTCCCTATGATGTTGTGCTTATGGGCTGTTTGTATTAGAAAGAGTTATATTCTCTAAATGAATTCAAGGACTACGTATTGGGGTATTGCCTACAGTATACCCTTGGAGAATTCACCTACGCGAGTATGGTAGTGTGGCTGCTACCTATGGGATAAGGGCTTAATTTCTAGAGTACTCGTGAAATTAAGATACTGCGCATGGCCAGAAGCGCAAACCCGTTTAGAACTTACTTGTTGTAGCTCGTACAATGCGAGGATTTAATTAATGTGTACACGTTAAGGGTTCAGGTTCAAGACCTAGTTCACCTCGAACCTGTGTATGCAAAGATTAAATTCTCTAGGTAAAGGTTCAAGTCCACAAGACACCTATTACTGAAAACATAATATAAGATTGATTTGAGATATCTAATGTTTTAAGTTTTCGATTACTTATAAACTTTTTTTATTAAAGTGGGGGATTGTTATAAATATTCATTTATTGTTTAATAAAAAAGTTTTCTTATAATTTATTAATTATTTCAAATTTTATAACTGGTTGTTTTGAAAAGATACAACTCTTCAGTATTTTTCTTTTGTTTAACAGTTGTTTTGAAGAGATACAACTCTTCACTATTTGTCTATAAAAAAGAAATTATGTTTGTCACAAAAAGATAATTATTTTTTTTGAGAAAAATAAGAACGTTCTTTTCTCATTTTCTCTGTAAAAAATAAAATTCTCAATTCTCTCAAAACTTCTCTCCGATATATCAATCAATTGAAAGAGTGAACAAAGTGGTTCGAGTGCCAATCTTCCTGCAATAGAAGAAATGCCTAGTGATCGTCGTATCTTGGAAGGGAATCACCAAAAATACTGTGCAGAGGTAGCGAATTTCCTTTACGGAAAGTGTTATTTAACATGTTTTGACCAAGTACATTTTCTCTAATCTCTATTTGATATTTATACATTGTCTTTCTTGAAATCTGAAATTGATTGTGGTTTGATAATCTAAATTTGTCAAGTTTATATTGTTTATATATAATTTTACTGCTATTCTAACAACAAAGAATTTGAACTTGATCTAAATCCCAATGTAACATCAATCTGTTTTGATTTTTGGGAGCTAACCAACTCCAATTAAATTGAAAAAGTAAATACTCTTAACACTTTTCAATAATCGGATAGTTGGGGTGGTTTCACCTTGAATTAAAAGGGATTTGGGTTAGGTTTATTAATTTAATAAATAGATTCGGGGTAGTTTTGTGCTTAATCTCAAAGAATTCTTTCTTCATGTGCTATTTTACTTTTCATATAGTTGTAGGTTTAAGTCGTGTCCCACTTTTCCAAAATTCAGCTATCTAAAATTTATATGTATATTTATTAAAAAAGAATCCGGTTATTAAAGTTAATCACTTAAAAAAAAAACAATACTCACTCTTTGGTTGTAACATTTCTCATTTCATATTATATTAAAGATTCGAGTCTCATCTTTACTCATTAAATTGTAAAGTATATAAAAATTTAGCTCTAGTGTCATGAGAGTAACTTCCTAAATCGTGCTTATAGAAGCTAAAATTGCGATGTTTTACCAGATCATTGACTCGACAATGTCATTCATTAAAGAGACGGCGAACACACATTTTAATTTTAACATTGGTAAAATCTCCTCTCAATACGTTTTTGTGAGGATTTGAGAGGGTTTGAGTTTCAAATAAAATGCATGTGCATAGGTTTTCAATCTTGTGAGATTAGCTATTCTAAACAAATTTCAATAAATAGCATAACAAGCACTTCACCACTTTACAAAGATGGTAGTACGCCTTTTCCACTTTGGTGGTGAAATTATTTGATATTGACAGATTCCGACAGTCATATTGTAATAGTTGTAATACTTAAAGAAAAAAAATCGTATAACAAATTTGTAAAGTTGAATTTTTTTTCTAATTAATCACATTAAAAAAAATTCATGTGATACAGTGATAATACATTAATACGTCTACTACACTCAATTATTGTAATTTAATATTAAATTTTTATAATTTAATGCAAATTTTTTGAAAGAGGCAAACAAACTCTTCAATCATAAAAAAGTATCAAAAAAATCTTATTAGAGATATTATAGAATTTATTATTTAAGTGCACCTAATTAATTTATAAATGATTTAACCTAATACAAACGAAACTTACCAAAGTTTTCTTTTGCTTCAAGTACAGTTTGGCAGAATTAATGCTTCCTATTTTGGTCGCTGAGATGTCTACACATCAGACGGCGCATTTGACATATCAACTATCTCGACCTCCTCCACCAGGATCTCGACACATGTCTTTCCCCACAGTCAGGAAAGTTCCACGTTGGCAAATGGGGTTGCCGTGCACAACATATAGGTCGGTCCACATGATACAAGACAAGAATGATGACCACAGGATATAGGAATCAAAAAGATCGTAACGGCTTGAATCTGTGAGTTGTAATGCATCGCCGTACCACTGGGTCCCTTTGCCTCGTGGCGGTGGCACACGAATGGGGGTGGCGCCGCCTAGACAAGTCTCGCCTCATCATTCATCAAGTCTTTAAAGATTGCGAAATGACAGACACTACCCTATCCATATTTTTCGCTTTCAATTTAACCCCTCAATCCTAGCTTCACTCGCTAGCTATTTTTTTTTTTAAAATCTAACACCATACGGGTCATGAGTTTACTTAAACTTGTTGTGATTAATTAATATATAAGTGGTTCAGAATCCAGATATTTACTCTCATAAATAAGAGACTTCTACTTTCATAAAAACCAGTAAAAAACTCTCATATCAACTAATATTATGCATGATGGGACTTGAACCGACTCAAACATTTTATTCGAGAGTGATTTAATATTGTACTTGATTAAAACTAAGGTTCATTTATAATTTTATATATACACAATAAAAAGTGAAACCATAATATCAAGTGCAAGTAGTTTATTGTACAAGAAGATATTGATATTGTGGTATGTCTTTCACACATACACTAAGAGATAGGTGTTTGTTCATTTTCCTAAACCTTAAATTATTGTATTTTTTTTAAAGTGCAAGTAGTTTTATTTTATTTTAAATATAATAAAGAATCTACAAAATTATTATAAATTAAATTAACTATAAGTGGCAATGCAACTGTTATAGTAAAATAAAATATCGTAAACCATGTTTATTCCATATTATTACATTAATATTTATCTATTTGATATAAAGAGCTCGACATTATAGAATTTATGACAATTGATAAAATGAGCTATTTATAATTATTAGATCAATTATCACATCGTTATAAGATTTATACTATATTTACGAATTTTTTTTAAGGTATATATGTTATAATTACCAATAAGTTGATATATCCCCATATTTATCTCATATCGTATTAGTATTGTGTATTCGAATTATGTCACCATACCTATTATATATGTAGCTGTAAGAAATATTATAAGCTAAAGTAGCTGATGTCACTCTTATCACTCTCACATTCATGGATCTCCACTATGCTGATATTTGTACTGACATCACAAACAAGTTAAAGATAATACACCATATTTAAAAATATGAAAGTGCAAGAAACAATAGAGATATATTACAGCCATTAATTACAAATGTCACTCGATCTGTTAAGATCAACGCAAAATTCAGCTTAACATATATTCCTAATCCCACGTTCATATGACCGTCTTGTACCTAGATTTATAGGTTAGTTTGGGAAGGACTTGTGCTAGGACACAGCCGGGATCTTAAATTTGGAGGGAGATTGAACAATTGAGAGATTGTTGTTACTTGTTAGGCAAATTTAATTATTACACCAGCCATGCCTGAAGGTAAAGGAATATATAACATTGAGAAACAAAATAAAGAATGCGTATAATGTAATTAGCACAAAACACATCTTTTTTTATGGGGATTCGTGGGAGTAAGATACGATTTAAATTCACTATTGTAATAGTATAGTTGTGAAGGACATACCACTAAGTTAATTTCAATATCGTCAAAAAATCTTGAGTACTTAAAATTGAGTTTTTATTCTATGCAGACGGGTTACACCTTTATCGGATCAAATTATACATGGAGTTATTAGTTATATATAGAAACAAATCACAGGTCCGGACAAAAAAAGCTGTGGAATATTGATTCAAATTTGAGAAACATTACATGTAAATGTATATATATATATATAAATATATATATACTAGGTTAAAAAGGAAATAATATATATCGACAGAAGAGTGAGTTCATTCTCTATCACATTGTTGAATATCCATGCAAACATTAATCCAAGAGCTGGAATATAAACTTTCATAAATGTTTTTCCATTATGACTAGAAAAAATTGACATTTCAAAGTAAATTAGAACAAGATATGCAAAAGCTGCAGTGGATACAGTTGCACTAGTAGTAGTGTAAAGTATGGCCAATATATCTTGGATTCTCTTCAGAGTCCTCTAACCAAGGTAGGTGAGGAGATTTCGACCGGGCATGCCAAAAATTCAGGCAGTTTTTGCAGAAGCATATATCTTTTGTTTAAAAAAGCAAATGAAATTCGACCTCTTATATTATTATTCATATTTAATTTTCCATTTTGGTCCCCATGAATATATATGTTATGTCAATTTCCAAATGTAGCACAATTTAAATATACTCACTTGTAGCTTTAATTTACTGTCTTTGGATATGGGAAAAATTATATCCATATTTTGATCTGTAATCCACTGCATGTTTGTTACGTGATTAATTGATCTTTTGATTTCAAAAGCAAAAGACCAAGATGATCACTATCATCAATCCTATAAAATCCTAAAATACTTTAAAAATAATGATGGGTTGTCTTCATGTTTTGTCTAAAATCATGCCCAAATGATCACATGGCATTTGAATTGTAACCATTATATAAATCACACGATGATGTGATGGATGATGTGTTAATTACAATTCATTTACAACATCATTTGACATGGTTTTAGATAAATACTTTAGTCAGTATACATTACTTATGTGATTTGTAACTACCGCATTATCTCATAATTAATATATATGGTTTCGATAAATCAGCTTGGTCTCATCATTTAAGCAAAGTTTTGGAGTTCAAAAAATAAATGACACTTTTTGGAGGTGGCTTTTCAATAGTCTTCATTTTAATAAGTTATGTTTAAAAGGCACATATTATGGTGAACGGACAAAAATACCCCCAAAAGTACTTCCACATCAGCTATTTTGAAACCTTATATTTCATTTTTAGTTTTTTACTTTTCACTTAGAGAGAAGTTCTGTGACGGTTCAGAGCAACCAAGCAACCAGATTTCGACAGTATACGACGAGGATTTTTTTTCCATTTCGATTTCGATTTCAGTTTCAGTCAAAAACAAGATATGTAACTTCAATGATTTGATTTTGAATACTGATTTGATTGTGTTTTGTTGGGTTATACATTCGTTTTGTATTTTTGCATTGTTAGATCTTGATTCTAGGGTTTATTAGTTTTAGATCTGGTTTCTGGTTTCTAGGGGTAGATTGGGAAAGACGGTGAACAGTAAATAGGTTAGTGAAAGTCTCGGAGCATGTTCCAAAGTCTCGATAGAAGTCTCATAGAGTGTTAGATCGACAAAGCTCTATATAAGTCTCGGAGAGTGTTAAAGAAGTCTCGGACAGTGTTATAGAAGTCTCAGATCAACAAATGTTTTGTAACACTCTTCGAGACTTCTGTAACAATCTCCGAGACTTGTGTAAGACACACCGAGGCTTTCTTCGAGACTTTAATCCGAGACTTTCACTCTACGAGGCTTCTGTAACACTCTTCGAGACTTTATTCCGAGACTTTAGCATAGTTTTCTATATTCATTCAGAGACTTTGATAGCATGTTCTGAGACCTCTGAAATACTCTCCAAGACTTACTGGGAAAATTATCAGACCTCTGTTTTTAATTATTTCTGCATATTGGTTGTGAATTGTAGATGGTGAATTTGAGGGACAACTTAAAAATTTCCAATAATCAATGGTTCTTGGACGGCATAAAAATCACCTAACACAACCACTTACGACTTCTCATAGTTATTCAGGACGCAATTATCGGATTAGGGGAAGATGCAATGCAAGTCCACGAGAGGTTTCATGGCTCTTGTTTAGGCCATTTGCTACGCATGCATCGCATAATGAAGTTTTCTGGTGGTATTGTGTATCGGTTGCTATTGCGTGAGCTACACCACCACGTTTTTTTAGAGTGGACCCACCGATGAGATGAGGCTCATGTTAGGTAACCAGAGCATCCATTTTTCGAGAGTGGAGTTTTGTTTGATAACTGGGCTGAAGTTCGGAGTCATCCCCAACACATATGTATATGATGCGGTGGAGAATGGCATATATGAAAAGTACTTTGGTGGTCGAGATGAGGTCATTTTAGAGAACTTGAAGCTCGGATTGGACAAGGTCAATGGGCCCAGTCATTGGATGCAGTGAAGCTATGTTTGTTGTTGATGGTCAATTGTGTATTGAGCGGATTGGATGAGAGAAATTCCATCCATGTATGACAGTTGCGCCGTGTTGAGGACTTGGATGTGTTCGATGCGTTCGATGCGTTCCCGTGGGGTTCTCATGTGTACAAGACCTCCATTTTTCTGGTTCAAAAATGCACTTTAGTCAAAGAAGAAGTCGATGAATAGCTACAACATTTACGGGTTTGCATACGCACTACTGGAAAGCCTTTCAAACTTGATGACTACCAATAATTTATTTATTGAATATATTTGTTCCAACTAACCAATTATATTTTCATTGGATATGTTGTAGGTTTTTGCTTTTGAAGCTATCTCGGCCCTTGCCACGCAAGTAGCCACTTGTAGGGAAGAATGACCTTTCCCGCGTATTCTAAAGTGGGAGATCACGGAGCGACCGAGTTCAAAAACTCTGTTAAAAAATTTCACCGCAAAGGTAATTATCTATTGGAATTTGTTGAATATGATATCGAGGACAAGTTTATAATGTTGTATTTTTCGCAAATATTTCAGATGTTTACAGAAGCTGAATTGAGACCTACGGATGAGAAGCTGGGTCAATGGTACTACGAGGGGATAGAAAAGGGAGGATGTTTGTACCATGTCCTGATTCAGCAGAGACCTTTGATTCTCCTGGCCCAAGCAGTCACCTTACACCTGTCAGGTCCACCCCTGTCCCATCATTACCGGACATGGAAAACGTGCGACCTTCTGAAACGGTTGCTACGGATACAGAGACACAAGAGGTATATAAATTGTTATTGGATGTTTTCAATTTTAGATAATAATTGTATACAATAACTCTAACGTGTTATTTTTTTCCTTCAAGAAGTACCTGTCAGGCGGACCCGTGTCAGAGTTAGACCGATGGTGAGGGAAGATGCACGTGGAGGCACTGGCGGACATACGGAGCGACGATCTCCTATACGAAAGGTATATAAATTGTTATTTCAGGAGGTCAATTTCAGATAAGAATTTGAATGAATTTTAACCTTGATGCGTGATTTCCTCCTTCAGGTAGTTTCAGACAGTTGGGAACGTCGATTTATAGAAGTCATGGACATTGTACTGGATTACGGGAGGAGGTCCGCAAGAGTGAGAATAACATACAAGAACAACACAATAAGTTGATTAGTATGATACATGCACTTCATGGGACTTCGAATCAGATGTATACAGATGAGCCTTTTTCATTTTGAGGCTACATGGGTGACGTCGCAGAGGAGAGCAGACTTTCAGCAGGCCACCATGGGACATATAGATACTACTACTCAGCCTGGCACTGCACTGCATCCCAATACAACTGCTTTAGAACCTATTGTATCTGTTGTTGTCCCTACAGTGCCTGCAGCTGCCCATGTCACTGTTGTTGTCTCTTCAGACATTGTCCCTACGGTATCTGCTGTTTTCCCTTCGGTATCGAATGCGGCCCTTGTCTCTGTTGTTTTCTCTTCAGACACTGTTCCTACAGTATCTACTGCTGCCTATACCGTATCTACATTTGCCCATGTCCCTGCTGTTGTCTCTTCAGACACTACACCAATGTCACATGGGGCTTCAGGTTGTGTGGATCCTAGTTTGCAATTGGAATGACCATTGTGGGCACACAAACGAGGTTGGGAAATAACTAGCCCCTACACTGACCCATGTAGGCCGAAGAAGGCTATGACTGTGGCCTATAAATTTCGCCTTACTGAGTCAATTGATCCAGATCAGCTGATTGAGTACCAGCAGTTCAAGAACGACAAAACGGTAATGTGTAACATTCTACTTTTTGGTAATATTTTCTTAGATTTTTGATAACTACTTATTCATTTTAATGTGTACTCTTCTTCAATACTACATGCGCGATGTGGATCTGGATACAGGTTCTGTTGGAATCTCTTGGTTCGAACTGTTCGAAACCAACCATGTCGAGTTGGAAGACACAATATGTAATTATTCATTGGCACATTTAATTTTTTGTAGAATTTATTGTTCACGTTGTTGATATGGTTCCTTTTCATCGGCATATGGATGCATATTTGCAAATTGTGCGGAAGCGCTAGCGTGCTTATCCTGAGTTCTATAGTCAGAGCGTAGAGATGATTGATACATAATTCTATGTAATTTTTTTTTTTGTTTATGAGTCGTAGACTTTCTTTCATATTTAATACATTCTGATGTTTATATTGGCTAATTCTTAAACATACATTTATGCATATCCAGTGGACCAATATGTTCGGTGATGTCGAGAGACCACCTAATGGGACCTGGCCATCATGACTCACACTTGGTCCGATGACGCTCTTGTTTGGGCCCGCGGAGAAAGAACTCCTGGATGTCGGTTATGGCACGAGGTTAACACGGTGAATGTATTGGAAATGAAATTCAATATTTGATTTTATATTTCAACGTATCCTAAATTACTTTATATTTCATTGTAGCTTTTGTTGTCGTGCAACGTCGAAGGGTGTCATTGGATGATGGCCAAGATTGATCTCATTGACCAGTCGATCCACCTTTACGATTCATTTATACAAGAGGTTCTGTTTCAGCTTAGGAATAAACAAGTTGCCTGCTAACGATAGCATTTACCATCAATGCTTGCACATGTCGGATTTTATGCGAAAAGAAAGAAACAATAACCTCCATGTAAGGCGGATTCCTCGGTGATACATATAACCATAATACTGAGATCTAATGTGCCACAACAATCACATGGGTAAGTTAAAAGTGAAAATATTGACGATTTTTACATTCACGTTGTTGATTTAATTGAAATCACATTTCTTGTGTTTTTTTAATAAGGGTAATTATGGTCCTCATACACTATTGTTGATTGAGCACACAGTAGTAAGAAAGAAGAAGTTTAAGTGGAGAGATACTCAGATGGAGCTAGGACGGTTGAAGATGGCCGTTGAAGTTTTTTGTAACTCTAAGGCTGGTTGAAACATTTTGATATTATTGTAATGTTTGAAATTCTTGTAACAATATTTTGGATGTATATAATTGATATTACTGCAGATTAGACGAAAATATGCCAATATTTATGTACATTTTTGGATGTTCATACACAGTGGTTGAATGTTTACCTTTGTATTGATTTTGAAAATTATGCCAATATTTTACAACTTACAAAAGACTATCAGTATATTCTGAGACCTAACGTTACTCTCTGAGACTTTTACAATACACTACGAGACCTTTGAAATACTCTCCAAGACTTCTGTAAACGTAACTCTCTAAGACTTTTACAATACTTTCTGAAACCTAAACGTTACTCTCCGAGACTTTAACCATACACTACGAGATCTTTGAAATACTCTCCGAGACTTCAGTAAATGTAACTCTCCGAGACTTTTTACAATACTCTTCGAAACATTTTGTAAAGTCTCGGAACATATAAACATAAGTCTCGGAAACAATCCCACATGTTTTCAATAATTCAGCCTACATACATGCATAAAGTTACAGCATTTTTAAAAGTACGGGTACAAATAAGATAAAAGTCTTCATTCATTCTGGATTACTTGATCCTAGGATTTATGTCTCCTTTGCCAGGCATGTTTTTTTGTTGTGCCCGACTTGGTGGCACACGCTACACTTAAAACGATATCGGTCAGGGACAAATTGGCTACTACTGTCTGGAAGCGCATAAGGGTTAGTACATCACCTACTATTGTGTTCAGTTTGTCCACATCCTCTACACTTCTGTGTGGAGGTCCTCTCTAATACAGAGGGAAATCGATTCTCTTACGGGCGACCCGTACCAACTTCTTGTTGTTTGTCCTTTTTTTTATTTTGGAGGTAATACAACACACCCTCTTATGTCTTCAAGCACTACCCAAGTATTAGGATGCCACACCGGCATGATAGGCATTGAATATGTATCCACAAGTGTTTCCCTTTTGTAGCAATCTGCACATAAGGAAGTGTAATCCAAGTTTCGCTCCATGAAATAATGGAACAAAACATGTTAAATAAATAGTAAAATATGAGAAACCTGTTAAAAATATTTCACATAAATGAAAAATGACCTAACCGCTGCAAATGCATGAGAACACGGTAGATAATCCATTTGGAATTTCTCACATGTGCAAGTCTTTTGCAACAAGTTAACCATCCATTGATCTCCTTTCAGTTTAACCAAGAATGTGTTCCAATCAACATGAGTTACGATTGTGAAACTACATTTCTTAATACGTCCCAAGATCACCAATTGTGTAGCGTCAGTTGGTTGGTGAAGCATAGACTGTGCAGCTCGAAGACGGTTGTAATACCAACGTTGCAACATATCCCTTATGAACTCAGCCAAAGCCAGCATTGGCAATTTCCGTGCAAATCTCAAGCATGAGTTCAGGCACTCAGCAGTATTGGTTGTAATCAACGTATACCTTCGTTCGGGACAATGGACATGGGACCACTTTTCCGGCTCGGTATTGACAACGTAATCATACGCATTATGTGATAGCTTACGTAACTCATCCATGTGCCGGTTATATTGCAATTCTCGGTATGATTTTGCTGCTGCAAACATTATCTGTGCTTCATCATTTCTATAGAAACATTTCCTTATATTTTCAAAAAAGTGACAAGCACATATAGTATGGGTTGCATATGGGAAAACGCTAGTTATCCCAGCTTATATGCTTGCATGTCGATCGGAAATAAAAACTAAATCTTTAATATGACCGAAGGCACCTTTCAAGCAATCCAAAAACCACTCCTAATAAGCGTTGTTTTCTGAATCCTCGTAACCAAAAGCTATTGGATATGCTTGTTCTTTGTCATTTTATGTTGTTACCACAAACATTGTACCGCACATCTCCCTTTTAGAAAGGTATCGTCAACAGCAATCACATGATGCATACACCGTCGGAAACCTCTAATTGAAGCCTCTAATGCCATGAAGAAATACAAAAATTTATTGTTCTCAGTGCACTGTAATTCTGTGATTATGCCAGGATTATGTTGTTCCAAAACATATCCAAAAGATGGCAGTAGTTGGAACGTTTCTTCATGCGATCCATAGGTCAATGTCAACGCATAGTGCAAGGCTTGATGAGCCTTACTGTACATAACTTGGATGCCATACGTTGTTTTCATATTCGTAATTATATCTTTAGGTTGCATTAGACAGCCGTCGTGTAATTGGAGTCTAAGGGCTATTACTTCACCAATTATAAACACAATAGTTTTTCGGTGGCGCCGATGGACCTCATCCAAGGGACAACTGTGTTCACTGAAAAAACTTCTCACTTGAAAGTATGTGCCTTCATCTCTCATCACTGTTTTTAATTTTCACGTACAGTTGTCAATCTTACACACCAAATATAGAACTGACTTGTTAGACCTTTTCACCTTCCATTCAAAGTTCTCCATCATTACATGAAGACTTACTGACCTCTTTCAATCGCTTTATTTTGGTAAAAATTGACCTTTGTAAATCAAAGTGTTAGGTTCACGTGATCTCATGGTGTTGTTCACTTGACCAAACGAATACGCTTCGAATCCTGGAATAACCTAAGTTGACTGATTATCGGAAGCTAAGATATTAAGATTTTCCAGCACATCAGATGTCCTTGACATATCCGGTGCACTACAAAGGGGACAATGACCTTATACACGCCTACCTTTAGTTTGACGTTGTATGGGTTCTTCAACAACGTTTTCACAGTCACCTACATGATCATGATTGGATTCTATATTCGGCTCCATATTGGCCTCAAACTAACGGCTAAAGTAATTTTCAAAATGAGGTTCAATGTCAGCTGTAAGGTAAACTATTGAAGCGGGACACTGCAAATATTTTCTGGACCTTGGGAATTTCCATCATTATAGGTCCCACTCCGTTATATGAACATTTGGTTACTATCGTTGACGGATGGATAATCTTGGGGATTTCCATGAAGAGGGATGTCATCACCCATTACACCTCCACATCTCCTTTCAATTAGGCTAACACATACTTGAGGAATCACCTTATCTCCCCCTAGCATAAACTGAACATCATCGTTGTTTCTTACAAATGTACGACATGTACTGCCAGGAACAATTGATATTGACTATAGATCAATCTTGTATTTGTTTTGATCATAGTTAACAATGGACTGCAAGCGCGCCAACAACTCTTCAAAAGTCATATTCTTTGACACGTATATTCCCTGATTATCCGAGCCAAGAAACCTTTAGCTTCCGTCTGGTAGTTGCTCCTATCGACCGTTATAGGATATAACTATTCTAACCCGATCCATTTTTCTGTACAAAAACAAAAATTAACAAAATAAAGTTGGTATATCATAAAACATAATAACAATGGGTATTATACAATAAAAATGAATAAAAACTTAAAGTTTGTATCATGTAATAAGTTTCAGAAAATGGTTAATAAGTCTCGGACATATTAATGAAATAGGTCTCGGAGCATAAAACTAAAGTCTCGGACACCACCAAAAGTCTTAGAGGATGAGACAAAAGTCTCGGAGGATTAATCAAAAGTCTTGGAGGATCAAGTTTTCCAAGACTTCTGAAAACAATGTCCAAGACTTTTCTGCTATATGTCCGAGACTTTTGTAACACTATCTGAGACCTTTGAAAAAACTTGTTATCCCAGGCTTCTTTGGTTTCGTTGCCTCTCTTTGTGTGAATTTTGTTAAATACTCTCTAAGTTGTTATACATTCACAAGTTTGCTATCTCAGACCTTTGAATGATTTTTTTATACATTCAAAAACCAATAAGATGAGTGAACTTAGAGAATTGTTATACATTCTATAAATTCACTCATCTTATCGGTTAATGATTAACAAAATTTACAGAATGAGAGGCACAGTCGAAACAGATATAGGCAACCAAAGAAGATTAAAATCTCGAAAAATTATAGATGATTCAAAAGTCTCGGAACATATTAAACTAAAGTCTCAGACATATTAATGAACGGTCTCGGAACATATTAAACCAAAGTCTTGGAGCCGTTTAAAAAGTCTCGGAACATTTAAATGAAAAGTCTCAGACATATTAACAAAAGTCTCGGAACATGTTTAATAGGTCTCAAACATTACATTAAAAAGTCTTGGAGCATTAATAAAAGTCTCCGAGACTTTTGAATAACCTATTCGTTTTCGAGACTTTTATACATGCTTCGATACTTTGGGAAAACTGTCTGATACTTCCGTCCAAGACTTTAGAACCAGCTATTACTTTCCGAGACGTTTATAACATGCTCCAAGACCTTGTTTAAGTACGTTCCGAGACTTATATCCAAGACTTATGAAATTTGAAGTTTCATAGACTGTGCAACTAAATCTACGTACCTCAAACAACTTTACAAATGGAAGATTCAAAACCCAAAAAAAAAACCATAAGAAATGGGATTACCTTAGCGTGATTTGTAGACAAAGAGGACAAAAAGACCACGAGTTGGAGAAGGAGATGAACAATGACCAAGAGTTGGAGAAAGAGATGAACATCGACCACGAGTTGGAGAAGAATATGAACTTGGATCTTGGAGAAGAAGATGAATTGGGATCTTAGAGAAGAAGATGAACTTGGAACTTACAGAGAATTTAAAGTTAGAGATAGAAGTAGATTTCAGACAACACTTTAAGTTTTAACTTTAATAAGTTAAAGTTAGAGATATAATAAAAATATTAAAAAAAAGGTATTTTTGGAAGTCACTTACTTTTGTGTCTTTAAAACATAAGTTATAATTAAAGTGGTGATAGTCTTGAAACACCAGCTCGAAAAAGAGATAAAACCCCATATTTCCTCTAAAGTTTTGAGAACTGTAACATTATTTTAATTTCATGTAGGATTTCCGACAAAGAAGTCTAAAATAACTGGTTTTGAATTAATTCTTTTATAATAGTGTTTACTTGTAGTTATATATAGAGAAAAAAATTCCAAGTCAGTACGCACTGATATAATTTTATCAGTGCGTGGGATGTGAACCATTAGTTTTACATACTTTGATTCAAAGTGTATGCACTTGTCAAAACTTCTTCATAATCAGTGGTCCATAGGCAACGCACTAATATAAGTTATATCAGTGCACACTGATGAGAAAAGGACTATATATATATATATATATATATATATATATATATATAACACTCAAAAATAAGATTTGGTGGGAGCAAATCACAAGCCTTACTATTATGCTGACCAATCAATTTGAATTTTTCCAATGAGAAGTTTTGCTTTTACTTAAATTTTATTTGATTCTCACGTTATATAAATAAATAAATAAACATTAGCAATTTAGCATTGCACTCAATTTTGTTAAAGAAGGGTCCTATATTAACAATGTATTAATTATTAAAGACTTAAATTAAACAATTACCAATAAGATCGGCTTAAAATGCAATAAGAATTTTTTTTAAAAGAGAATTAATTAGTTATGTGGATATTTTCAAGTTGGATGATACAACTCTTAGAGCATCTCCAATGCTATTATGCATTTGGAGAAAATGGAGTGCCACATAGGATAGATACTAAAAAAGTTAGAAAAACTCTCTCCAATGCAATTATCTAAGTTGAATATGGAGATGATGTGGCAAAAAAAAGTTAGAAAATATGGAGTTGAGTTTCTAATTCTAGAAACTCTCTTAGAAATGCTGACTAGGATTTCTAACTATTTCCACTAATAATATTAAAGCTCATTTAATTGTAAAATAAAAGAGGAGAGAGAATGTAATAATTGTTTTATTATGATTGGTTATAAAATAGTTACATATTTGACTTTAGATAATTGCATTGGAGATGTGACTATACATTTCTCTAAAAAAAATTCAAAAGTGAACTCATAGTAAATAGAAATGCTGATATGACACTAATTAGAAACTCAAAAATGCATATTTGCATTGGAAATGCTCTTATATGTACAAGAGGCACATTAGAATTTGGGGTTTTGATTTACATAAAATGTTATTAAAAAAAAAAGGAATCATATGATTTCGTCAAATTTATATCTTTTGAGATTTCTTATTCATATAATTACAACAACAACAACAAATCTTCATTATAGAGTAACTCTCTAATACCGACTCTTAGATAACTTTCTTTCTTTGAAATTATAGATGTAAAGTCAACAACCCAAAAGAAAAGAAAAGATTGAGGGAATTCATATAGTTCCTATGTAGTGAGTTTATACTCACGTTGGATATTTATATATATTAAAGAGTAAATTTACATCGGTTGGGACCCCTCAAATTTTGTTAAAATTAATGTTGACCAAATTTGATTTTTTCAAAGTTTCTTAAAGTTAATCATTGACCAAATTTTATTTTTTTTAAAGGAAAAAATTCTTCTGATATAATATATGAAATTATCAAAATATCTTTAAATAAAAATTAATTTTTAGATTATATTTTTTTTGTAAAAAAAATATAAAACATGATAAAAATAAAATAAAAATAAGGTAGATATCCAAATGAGAGGCTCGGCACCCTTGCCGCGAACATGGCATGCCGGGATCCACTCAATTTTTTTTAAAAAAAAAATTACTAAAACATTAAAATGGAATGAAATGAAGAAACATCCTTTTTTTTGTCCATTAATTTTGATAAATTTTGATTAACAACATGAGATGTGAATGTTTGTCGGTTTATATAGTAAAGATATTTTTGTTTGTAAAGAGACGGGGCGTTTGAGTGTAATTTGTTGTATATTGAATAATAATACAAGACAAATTACTTCATTAGTCATTGCAAATGGCAAAAGCTTCTCCTAAACCAAAGTTGTCTCTATCCACTCCCCTTTTCACACTATATAAACCCCCCCACACACTTCACTCTTTCACACACTGATCATTCATTTTATAACCACTTATATTGCATATCCATCATTGTCCCTCCCCATATAATATTTTCAAACACCAAAATCTTACAAAGAGAAAGAGATCAGTTTCTACATTTTTGTATATGGAGATAACTGTTGTTGTTGTTGTTATTGTTCTATTATGCATAATATTCCTCTTTCTCTCATATAATATTTTGAAACAAATTAGAAGAGAAACCAAACATGGTGGTCCTAAGCTTCCTCCTGGTTCATTGGGATGGCCTTTCATTGGAGAAACTGTCCAAATGTACTCTCAACACCCTAATGTCTTCTTTGCTAATAAGCAGAAAAGGTTAATTATTTCTTTAATTTACTTTTTTCAATCATCATCATCATCATCATCTCCAATATTATATATAGTAGTAGCTAGTGACTAGCTACAAGAAGATTTATTATTTTCCTTTAATTTGCAGATATGGAGAAATATTCAAAACACACATCCTTGGCTGCCCTTGTGTGATGTTAGCCAGTCCTGAGGCAGCGAAGTTTGTGCTGGTGAGTCATGCTCACTTGTTCAAGCCGACGTATCCGAAAAGCAAAGAGAAGATGATTGGCCCATCTGCACTCTTCTTTCACGGTGGAGACTACCATGCCCACCTAAGAAAACTGGTTCAAACTTCATTGTCCCCTGTGAAAATCAAGAAACTAATTCCATACATCGAAAACATAGCCCTTTCGCTCTTGGACTCTTGGGCAGGCCATGGCCAAGTCATTAACACCTTCATTGAAATGAAGAAGGTTGGATCAATATACTCACACACACACACACACACACACACACATATATATATATATATATATATATGTATGTATGTGTTTCTTAATTATAAAGTCTATATATATCGCATATTTTGTGAAGTGGGGTTGCTTGGAATTTTGTTTCTATTGATGGGATTTTGAGTAAGTTAGTGATTCATGCATGTGTGTCCTTTCACTTTTTTACATTTTTTTTTTGGGGGTTTGCTAATAATATATAACATGTGGGTTTGGTTGATCCTGTACAACAGTTCTCCTTTGATGTCGGCATTCTGTCAATGTTTGGTCATTTGGATGGTAGCATTAGAGAGAAGCTCAAACACAACTATGTCATTGTAGATAAAGGCTACAATTCTCTTCCAACCAAAATTCCTGGAACTACTTATCACAAAGCAGTCTTGGTAAGAAAAAAACAAAATTATTATAATCATAATTATATATTATTAATTACTAGCTAATTGTTGTTTAATTAACTGATTATTTTAACTGGTGGTGCAGGCAAGGAAGAGGCTGAGCCAGATTGTGAGTGAGATAATTAGTGAGAGGAAGGAGAAGAGATTGGTGGATTCAGATCTGTTGGGTCATCTATTGAATTTCCGAGATGGGGATGGTCAGATTCTAGCAGAGGGTCAGATTGCTGATAATATCATTGGAGTACTTTTTGCTGCTCAGGACACAACAGCTTCTGCTCTTACATGGATTCTCAAGTACCTTCAAGACAATCACAACCTTCTACAAGCTCTCAAGGTTTGAATAATTCAGAGAAAATGAGTACTTGATTCATGATCATGGACAAAGTTTAATTTAATTTATTCTGGGTTACTTATATACTGTTACAGGCAGAGCATACAAGTAGTGGAGGAGGAGGAGATCAAAAGCCCTTAACATGGGCACAAACCAAGAACATGCCCCTCACTTATAGGGTAATTAAGTGTATATACAATTAATGTGTTGATAAGGCCACTTAATTGATGAAGAAAGAATTTAATTATTGTATTTGGGAATTTTAATTCAGTTCATGATGGAGAGCTTGAGGATGGCAACTATCATATCTTTTACATACAGAGAAGCTGTGGTTGATGTGGAATACAAAGGTGATCCTTAAGACTTCAATCAAACTAGTTAGAAGATTCTATCTAACTTTTTATTGTAAAAATGAAAAAGGAATTCAAAAGTTTACTTTTTTTTTAATGGACAGGATATTTGATCCCCAAGGGTTGGAAAGTGATGCCACTATTCAGGAACATCCATCATAATCCAGATTTCTTCCCTGACCCTCAAATTTTCGACCCGTCTAGATTCGAGGTGTGTAATTAAATGAGCCATTTTTGCAAATTTAGAGCCGAAACTTTGTTACGAAAAAGGGAAATTAAATTCACTTTCACCCACCATGAAAAAGCAGGGCATATGCATGTGCAGAATATAGAGGCCACTAAAGTTGGAAAGTTTGATTGTTTTGTGTTGTGGATGATGCATATATTGCAGGTAGCCACAAGACCCAATACTTTCATGCCTTTTGGAAATGGGGTGCACGCTTGCCCTGGAAATCACCTTGCCAAGCTGGAGATTCTTATTTTACTCCACCATCTTCTCACCAAATTTAGGTACCACCACCACCACTTTTTCATTGCATAAACACTACTAAATTACTAGACACGTCTATGTTTTGTAAAACTATCGGATGTGGTTTGGTGACATAGTGTACTTATTCAGTATGATAATGTTTCATATTCGAAAAAAGTTAATCGTTTTCTCGTTGGTTACAGGTGGGAGGTGGTGGGTTCTCAGAGTGGGATTGAGTATGCCCCATTTCCAATTCCTAAACAAGGACTCCCTGCCAGATTTTGGAAAGAGTCTATTTCAAGCTCTCCCAAAAAATAGCTATCTATCTATCACTTCCTTACAAATAAATTCCTTAGTTCTAACCAAACCCTAGTAGGTTTTTATTTTTATTTTTTAATATATATATATATATATATATATATATAGAGTAGCTAGCTTCAAGGAGCTTCTTGGTCTTGTAATTGTAGCTTGTGGATGATGTATTTAGTATTATGTAATGAGAAAGAGGAGTACTAGTGGGAAATTAAGTTTTCAAGCTGTAATTGTAATTTTGATCAATTTTATTGATCTTTTATTATATATAAATGTAATATGATTAATTATATATTATGTATTAATATTGAATTAGTTCACTTTACTTTTTCCATCCATGACCTTTTTGTAAGTAAACAAATAGCAAATGTAAAGCTCCCAAAATTTGTGTATTTCTTCAACTTCCTTTCTCTTGATCTTATTCCTCTTGTGACGAACTCAAGCAATTGATATCTGTTAAATTGTCCAATCAAAATTTGAAGTCTGAACATTAAAATTCTAAAAAAAAAAAAAGGCTCATGAAATATCAATTGCAATTTGCAACTATAGTGACAATGAAAATTTGGTATAGATAACAGAATTTATTTTATTGCTTTAATTTTGACCAATAAAAGTTAAGAAAAAAATAGTGGTAAATCTCTTTAGTATCCGCATCAACTATATTAAGGTTTTGAATCGTGTGTCTGGAAATTGATTTTTGCCAATAAATGAGGAAATGTTGTATAAAGTAGCCACCCCACTACCCACTATCAAAGTGAATGGGATATTGGGATGTCCAATTGTTCATGGTTTGAGGGCTTCACGAGGGGGGGTCGGCAACAGTGTGCTCAAAAGTGCCACGTGTCCACAACGTGATTAGTTGAAGTAAAACAGTACACATGCAGTTGCCCTTAGTTGGAGGGCGACTAGACTATATTAAGGGCAGCAAAGGGTTTGTCCATGCTTGGTGTTGTGGGTGGGACCAATATTAAGCTACTGTCAAATGTCTTTCTCGGTTTGTCGATATCAAAATTATACATGCGGTTAGGATATCTACTCTTGTGATATTGAGGGAAAAAAAAACTATCAAACTATTGATATATGTAATGGAACTTAAACTATCTACTAATAACATAGAAGAGAGATGTGCACATCACTTAAATCGTTCAATTGGCGGTGCCCGGCCATGGCCATATTTTTTATAAAAAAAATTTAAGACAATTACAATTGAAGGCGGTCTAAGGGAGATGACCTAAAAATAAAGGACAATACCCAATGAACCGTCCTAAACTTAAAAACAAGGATTCACCCCTAACCCTTTGGTCTCAATTATTCCAACATCAAGATGTGTCCAAACTATGACTTCAATCTTTAAAGGAATCCTACCAAGATCAAGAATTGGTCATCTGCATATATAGCACGTAATTACTTAAAATGTGTACAAGTGGGAGTTGGCTATGGTACAAATAAGGAAGATGTGTTGTACCGTACAAAGCAACAAAAAGTAAAAAAATAAATGATAAAAAATTGAAAGTGGTTGACAGCCCATCAAAAGAAACCGGTTGCTGCAATATATATATATATATATATATATATTATATTATATTTTAGATTAATAAAAAATTATTTTTTTTATAAAAAATTTAATCAAAAAATTCATTTAAAATAAATAAAAATTATAAAATTTTGAATATAAATAAAGAAAATAAAATAAAAATTTTGAAAATTTGAATTTCAAGAATGAGTTTAAGGTAGGTTGAACGAGTTTAACGTTCATCTCGTTCAGTGAACAAGTCAACGTAAATCTTCATGAACAAGTAAATCTTCATGAACAAGTTCAACGTATGTTGAACAAGTTTAACGTTCATCCGAACGTTAAACTTGTTCAGTGAACAAGTCAACGTAAATCTTCAAGAACAAGTTCAACGTAGGTTGAACGAGTTTAACGTTCATCTGATAATGTTAAACTTGTTCAGTGAACAAGTTAACGTAAACCTTCATGAACAAGTTCAATGTAGGTTGAACGAGTTTAATGTCCATCTCAACGTAAAACTTGTTCAGTGAACATGTTAACGTAAACCTTCATGAACATATTCAACGTATGTTGAACGAGTTTAACGTTCATCTCAACGTAAAACTTGTTCAGTGAACAAGTTAATGTAAACCTTCAGTGAACAAGTTAATGTAAACCTTCATGAATAAGTTTAACGTATGTTGAACGAGTTTAACGTTCATCTCAACGTAAAACTTGTTCAGTGAGCAAGTTAACGTAAACTTTTATAAACAAGTTCAATGTATATTGAACAAGTTTAACGGTCCTCTTAACGTTAAACTTGTTCAGTGAACAAGTCAAAGTAAACCTTCATGAACGAGTTTAACGTTCATCTCAACGTTAAACTTGTTCACCGAACAAGTTAACGTAAAGGTTGAACGAGTTTAACGTTGAGATGAACGTTAAACTCGTTCATGAAGGTTTACGTTGACTTGTTCACCGAACAAGTTTAACGTTAAGAGAACCGTTAAACTCGTTCCACATACATTGAACTTGTTAATAAAGGTTTACGTTAACTTGTTCACTGAACAAGTTTTACGTTGAGATCAACTTTAAACTCGTTCAACATATGTTGAACTTGTTCATGAAGGTTTACGTTAACTTGTTCACTGAACAATTTTTACGTTGAGATGGACGTTAAACTCGTTCAACCTACGTTGAACTTGTTCATGAAGGTTTACTTTAACTTGTTCATTTAACAAGTTTAATATTATCATATGAACGTTAAACTCGTTCAACCTACGTTGAACTTGTTCATGAAGATTTACGTTGACTTGTTCACAAAACGAATTTAATGTTTAGATGAACGTTAAACTCGTTCATCCTACGTTGAACTTGTTCATGAAAATTTACGTTGACTTGTTCATTGAACGAGTTTAACGTTCAGATGAACGTTAAACTCTTTCAATCTACCTTAAACTCATTCTTGAAATTCAAATTTTCATAATTTTATTTTATTTTCTTTATTTTATATTCAAAATTTTAATATTTTCATTTATTTTAAATGAATTTTTTGATTAAATTTTTTATAAAAAAATAATTTTTTATTAATTAATATATAATATAATATAATTATATTATTAATATATAGAACAAATTACACCAAACTCCCCTGTGGTTTACTCTTTTACACTGGGAAACAACTTTACAGTTAATTGACACTCACCTCCCCTGCCCTTAGGGTTTGACCGTTAAGTATGAGAGTTGACCGTGAAAAAATGATAAAAGACAGAAATACCTTTGATTCCCAAAAATCTAAAAGAACGAATTACACTAAACTCTCCTGAGGTTTGCTCTTTTATAAATAGAAACAACTTTATTAATAATTGACACTCACATCCCCTGCCGTTAGTCAAAGTTGGTCAAATTAAACCGTTGACCAATTTTGACTATCAACACTAGTCATTTGAAGCATTATATATATATATATATATATATATATAATTGAATAAATATTTTTAAATGGAGATTTTTTTTCACGTATTTCAAAAGGAAGATTAAGTGAAAAAAAAACTGTTTTTAATAAGATTAATTGAAAATTAAGAATTGAATAAACGGAATTTTTCATTAAAAAACTGACCATCCAATCTGATTTAAAATAAATTCAAATTAAAAAAAATATCAATGCCTTTAACAGTTCGCCAGTTCCACCAACAACACAAATCACAATCACTTCCAAATTTGTTCGATTTCCTCCATGAGAGATTGAGCCAGTTCGCCAGTACCACCAACAACACAAATCACAATTCCTTTCTAATTTGTTTTTATTTTTTATTTATTTTTTAAAAAAATTCTATTTATTAAAAAAATTAAAAAATTTAATTCTATTTCTTTAAAAAAAGAATATATTTTTTATTTATAAATAGATATTGAGCTTTTTAAATTTTTTTGAACATATTACACCAAATTAGGAAGGGATTGTGATTTGTGTTGTTGGTGGAACTGGCGAACTTGCTCCATTTTGGGAAGAAATCTGGCTCAATCTCTCAAGGAAGAGATTGAACAAATTAGGAAGGGATTGTGATTTGTGTTGTTAGTGGAACTGGCGAACTTGCTCCATTTTGGGAAGAAATCTGGCTTAATCTCTCATGGAAGAGATTGAACAAATTAGGAAGGGATTGTGATTTGTGTTGTTAGTGGAACTGGCGAACTGTTAAAGGTATTGAGATTTTTTTTATTTCTTTTTTTTTAATTTGAATATCTTTTAAATTATATTGGACTGCCCGTTTTTTTAATGTAAAATTCCGTTCTTTTTTTTAATTCATAATTTTCAATTAATCCTATTTTTCTTTCCAAAAAAATTCTTAATTTTAAAAGCAGTTTTTTTTTGGTCCACTTAATCTTCATTTTAAAATACCCTAAAAAATCTTCATTTTAAAATATTTATTCAAAATTTTAAATATTTATATATATATATATATATATAATGCTTCAAATGACTAAACTATCCTTAGTTTTGATAGTCAAAATTGGTCTACGGTTTAATTTGACCAACTTTGACTAATGATAAGAGAGGTGAGTGTCATTTATCAATAAAGTTGTTTCTCTGTGTAAAAGAACAAACCTCAAGAGAGTTTGATGTAATTATTTCTTTTACATTTTTGATGAATCAAGGGTATTTTAGTCTTTTATCATTTTTAATGGTCAACTCTCACACTTAACGGTCAAACCCTAACTGTAGGGGAGGTGAGTGTCAATTAATGGTAAAGTTGTTTCAGCGTGTAAAAGAACAAACCTCAGGGGAGTTTGGTGTAATTTGTTTTAATATATAATAATTGTATTTATATATATATATATATATATATATATATTGCAGTTTCTTTCCACACAGGGTGGCAAGGGGTTCGAGTCCCATCATAGTATCATATACATTTTATAAACATGTGTGTGGAGTTTTCTCCAGGTTGGTGAGAGTATTTTTTAGGGCCGCACTTATATTGTTTGATCTTGACAAGTCTCGACAGTCCTATTGTAATAGTTGTAACTTTTAATACTTTTAAAAAAATCAAAATGGATAACTTATCAAAATTATATAGTTATTTAAAAAAAAATCAAAACTTGTAGAATGATTAATGGTGTCAAATAAAATAAAATGTTTAACCTTTATATTTTTTGTATTCAAATAATATATTTGATTAATAAATATATATTTAATCATGTAAATTTACATTAAACTTGTTTAGTGAACTAGTTTAAATCAAATCAAAATATCATTATTCATTCATTTTGATAGTGAACTGGTTCAATGCATAAATTATTAAATCAAAATATCATCATTCATTCATTTTGTTAATTTTTTTAATAATATTATTCACAGCATAATTTATTTATACTATTTTTTTTTAACTGTTATAATATTTCGAGATTGTGAAACAAGGACATGACTTGATGATGTAAGTTTAACGTTTCTCTCATTTTTAAACTTGTTCAGTGAACAAATCAATATAAATCTTTATAAATTGGTTCTTATTGTAGATTAATTTACTAGAAAAGATCTTGGGTGCATCCAAGGCATGATGCATCCCTCGGTGCGATCACTGTATGATTATATTATTATTTAAATTTTATATTTTCAAGTAATTAAATTATTATCATTCAACCGAACACTTCAAAACAAAAATCAAAATTATTTATAGACATCTATTCAAATCCGTAAGAGGAATTAATAATTTATTCAAATCATCTTAAATTTTTAAATATTTTAAATTTTTTTTGATATGTTTCACCTTTTCCCTTAATGCTTGGTAATACATTAATTAGAAAGAAATTATATGTTTAAGTAATTTGTAATGCATTGTAATAAATACATTTGGACACAAATTAGACTATTTGTAATGTCTGAAATCCATCATGTGATATGAATGTAATTTATATATTTGCTTGCATGACCATTTTATTTGCTTAAATGAACGCACAATTCACAAAAGAAGAAAAAATGATCGAATTATCATTTACAAGGAAATTGCATCCAACCATGGGTTTTTTTTTAAGATGTTTTTGAAAATTTGGCATGTATTGTGTAACATGATAAAAGTAAGAGAAGGATTTATTGATAAAATTCATATGGCCAAAAATAAGATTTTTCATTTAGGGCATTTGAATTTTAGAAGCTTGCAAATTTTGTCCAATCAAAATTTGATAAATAAAATTCCTTCAATTAAACCAATAGAAACGAGAGCTGTGTATTTGGAATGAGCAACTAAACCAATTAAATTGGTGCATGCAAAAAATCAAAAGCTTTTTGAAAGATGAAGATTTTGAATAGAGATCGTGAAAGTATATACATCAATGTAACAATTTTCATCAATGTATATATCAAGAAGGTCACATTTGAGGCTCTGAACAATAAAACTTAAAACTAATACAAATTAACACAATTTGAACTTTATACATTACTGAACTTGCATTCAAGTTACAACAAAACAGGCAATCAGGGAGGCAAACCTTGCATGGCACTTTGGCAATGCTATTCCTTCTGGTACAAAGAGAGAACAAGATCGTGGAGGGAGTTCTCTCAACAACATGAACCTGAAAAAGGCAAAAAGCATATGTAATAAATTTAAGAAGTGACAAATAGAAAAGATGCACACGTGACAAATAGAAAAGATGCACAAATGACTAATTTGTGTAATATACTCACAATAAAACTCAGAAATTCACAAATAAGAGCAGCTATCATTATTAATAACATCAATATACAAAATTTTTACATTTAAAGCAGCTATCATTACTAATAACATCAACATACAAAATTAAATCATCCCATTACACATGAAACAATAAAAAACTAAATTCATTAGCAGAACCTCTCAAAGATGGCAACTTTTGCACATTTAACAACTCATTATCAAATCCTAAACATGAAACTGAACCATAAATGAAGGATAATACCTCCATTCTATTGTCATAAAAACTGAATGAAATTTTGAAACAAAAACCATTACCCACCCTGCTCTCTCACATTCCCTGCTAGGAAAAGGTTTATTGCTACATAAAAATTCCCTATTCCTATAAGAAATAAGTGACTTATAATGCATATAACATAATTGTAGGATCTGCAAATATACAGAGTGTAATCGTGAACATGAGGACCAAGTGGGAGGACATTGAGAAGATTGATAGTCAAGACATGAATGTCATTCTAGAGCATCATCCTTTAAAAGAACAATTAAAAGGAATAAATGGCATTTTCCAACTTGAC
>CM065643.1:8664543-8679576 GCA_033220585.1 Dipteronia sinensis | reverse complement strand
CTCCAACACCAAGCTCGTAGACTTCAAGAGCAGAGCAACAGCCTCTGCACTTTGATACTTAGGCACCAGATAAACATTGAGTTCAGTACTTTGTTTCAGAATGGCATCTTGCATAAAACTACCTTACTTGCCACATAAGCAAGCACCTTATTTCACACCATCATGACTACAACTTTCTCTCCACTCTCCATCCACAACTATGCCCCTAAAGCAAACCAGTCATTGGTTTAAAATAAAATAAAATTCCATCTTCAACAATAGCTATATCACCCAATCAGTTTCCAATTGATAATGGATTACTTCTACTGGAATAATATCAACTTATCCTCCTCCCAAAAAAGAATAAACATCAGAAATAGTAACCATTCAAATAGTAACAATTAATATATATATAATTGTTATTATAAGTTACAACCTAATCTCAATAAAACTAATTTCAACGACGAGATGTGATTGATCCGTTGATAAATTCCTTACACCTACATCACGAAGTTGTGGGTTTGAGTCTTATATACTCTTCTATCGATATATACATATAACTTTTTTTAAACAAATATCTTCTGATGATTTTTTGAAATTAATACATAAATCAGAATAATATATATGTATATAAATATAAAGATATGTGGACATAATTGGTCATTTGATCAAATCAAACTTATTTTTTTAATTTATATATCATTAAAGTCTAAGAAGGCATGCATGGAACATGTTTTGCCAAGTCCATTTCATGTACGGCTAGAAAGAAACTGACTTTTGTATTACGTATGAAAATTGTAAGTCTATAATACTATTATTGAATACTTTTATATCCTTTTATATAGGCTCAACTAATTTTGGAGTTATTGACATTTGATTTTAGAAATGCTGAAATACTTTAACGGCACAAGTGTGGTTGAATTGCACTAAGCTACCGAGAACGTTAACAAAGCATAGAAAACTTCGATTTCAGAATTGTCCTGATTAGAGGAATATTACCGGTTAATTAAGATCTGAAACACTAAGAAGAACAACAAAAGATGCCTATTAAGTAGTAATTAGCAAAACAAGAAGGCATGAATACACCTTAATTATTTACAAGAAGTTTTCATATGTTTGCACATATACACACAGGCTTATTTACTCTGGACTGGTTTCCATTTCGAGTCGTTGAGACACAGCTCTCATCGGCGGTCGAGATTCTGGATTGAAATGTAAACATGAGAGAGCAATATTCAACATTAAAGACAATTCATGTGTAAGGTTTGGAATTAAAGGAGGCGAGAGGCGGGGATCCAACATGGTTTTCAAGTCTACAATTTGATCACGCAACGAATTTATATCACTTATGAGTTCTCCTGGATGTCTTCCCATTAGAATTTCTAGCACCAAAACACCAAAGCTATAAACATCACATTTTTCGGTTACTGCCATAGTGTAAGCAAGCTCTGCAACAACAAAAACAGAACCAATTTTAGGAAATACTCAATTGTTTAATATGTTCCAAATATTAAATATCAATGTTTTCAAATGCAGGACAAAACCTGAGAAGGAGTAAAAATTTACCTGGAGCAATGTAGCCATATGTGCCAGCAGCTGCTGTCCAATTAGATGAATCAGGCTTTAGAAATTTTGCAGTGCCGAAATCTGAAACATGAGCCTCCATGTCAGTGTTCAGCAGAACATTTTTGCTCGAAATGTCTCGATGAATAACAGGTGGTACGTGATCGTGATGCATATAAGATAAAGCATGAGCAACCCCTTTAATAACTTTACTCCTTTTCTCCCAGTCCAATTCTCTTGCTTCGTTTTCATTGCTCAAGATTTTGGCTAAGCTTCCCTTCTCCATGAACTCGTAAACCAAAAATGTATGTCTATCTTGAGAGCAGAATCCGTGGAGCTTCACAATGTTTCGATGCCTGAGTTCCGTTAGTGCTGCTACTTCATTGCAGAAACTCTTTATGCTGTCAATTTCCAAGTCATTGGCCTGAGAATTCAGCTTTTTTATTGCAAAAACATTGCCATCTTCGATTTCGGCTTTGAAGACTTTTCCTGATCCTCCAACCCCAATGCAGTACATTTGATCAAAGTTGTTTGTAGCTTTAGCAATGTCTTCATACACAATTTTCCCATTAAAATACCACAATGAGAATGATTTTTCTCCTCTTGAATTATATCCATCTTTCGACACTTTTCTTAGATTTCTCCGGCGGATGAGTAGAAAAATCCCAACAAGTACAAATGAAAGAAACAAAACACTTGCTATAGGAACAACAATAAGAAAAAGAAGTCTGTTTTTCTTACTTCCACTACCTTTTACTGTGGACGAGACATCGTTGCAGGGTCTCAATCCTCGGATTTCACCACATAAATCTTTGTTGTTGGCAAAAGCATCTGAATTAGATGAAGAGAAGACAGAGCCATCTGGAAGTGGACCCTCTAAACTGTTATGTGAAAGGTTGATGGACCGTAAGCTCACCATGTTGCTAAGGGATGCAGGAATTGTACCGGTGAGATTATTGTGGGACAAGTTCAAGTTTTCTAAGCTTGTTAGCTTTGCAAACTGGCTCGGTATCTCTCCAGAAAGTGAATTATAACTGAAATCTAGTGCTTGTAAGGCTACAAGGTTACCAATTTGATAAGGGATTGTACCGTTTAATTGGTTGTGGCTCAAATTCAAATTCTGCAGATTGTTGCAGTCCTCAATTTGATATGGAATTCCTCCACTTAGCCTGTTCCTTGAAAGGTCTAGTGACCCCAAATCGGACAGTCTTCCGATTCCTTCAAGTATCTGACCTGAAATGTTGTTATTTTCCAGGCTCAAGAAGGAAAGCTTTGTCAAATTTCCAATTTGTTCTGGTAACTTTCCTGAAAGCTGGTTTGAAGACAGATCAAGCTCTACTAGTTGGCTCAATGAAGTGATCTCATCAGGAATACTGCCGCCTATCGAATTCCCAGCGATTTTCAGCAGTGTCAGCTTCTGACATTGTCCCCACTTCGGTGAGACCTCACCATGCAATTTGTTGTAACTTAAGTCCATATAAGTGAGATTCGGATACACACCAAAGTCTCGGTCTAGAATTCCAGTGAGTTGGTTATATTCAAGCCGAACCCTGTACAATGATTGACAGTCTCTCAGGCTTATCGGAACAGGACCAGTGAAACTGTTGAAAGATGCACTGAAATTGACAAGCTTTCCTCCGCGACACACTTCTTGCGGTAAATGGCCAGAGAAATTGTTCTCAGCTAGATGAAGAACAGTTAATGATGACAGATTTCCAAGCCCTTCAGGAACCAAACCAGTTAATTCGTTAGCAAACAAGCGCACATCAGTTAAGTTGTTCAAAGTGCCAATATTTGCAGGAATTTGCCCTGTAAGTTGGTTAACCGCGACACGTAGAATGGACAAGCTACTCAAATTACCCAAAGATGCAGGGATAGGACCTGTAAGAAAATTCCCATCCAGAGCTATCAGAGTCAGCAATTTTGAGTTCCCTATCTCTTCAGGAATTCGGCCGCCAAGCTGATTTTCCTGGAGAAGAAAATTTTTGAGACCAATAAAACCAGTCCTGGACTGACCAGTCCCATCAGGAAACAAACGGGCGTCTATTTCACCCACTATATTGTTTCGCGAAATATCAAGTTCGTAAACTTGAGTTAGATTAGCAAGAGAAAGAGGCAGAGTTCCATTTAGATCATTTGTGGAAAGATCAAGGAACTGGAGTTTCGAAAGCAAGCCAATGTTACTTGGAACTGAGCCTGAAAGTTTGTTTGTCTTGAGATCAAGCCGTAGCAGGTTCAAGAATGAAGAGAAATCCAAATTCTGAAGAGTACCTGATAAACCTGTGAATGACAGGTTTATTTCAGTCACAGTTCCGGCATCATTACAAGATATTCCGCGCCATCGGCAAGGACTTGCAGTGGTAGAATTTGATTGAGCTGGAATCACCCATGACTCGAAAATCGATTGGTTTTCGAAACTTTCTTTCCATTTCAACAAGGCTTCTGTTTCTGATAATGAATTTGCTTTCCAGGAAAATAGCAACAGCATACAGGCAACATACAGATACAGAGCAGGTAAGCTGTATTTGCCTTGACTGGCCATTGTTCAGGATTTTTTCCTCATGTTTTTGATGGTTGAATTTCCTTTATATGTATGTTTTCTTTTCTTCTGTATCAGGGATTGCCTTTTAAATACACATAAATGTCAGCAAAGAAAATTACTTCAACGAACAAACTATATATCATAAAAATAAAAATAAAAGTAAATCAAGTAAAGCGATAGGACTATAGGAGTACGAGTCTCACTTTTGCTCATTAAATGTGTGTGGAGACATCTCTTCGGTAGTGGGAGTTGAAATCCAAACCTTGCTGTTAGTTTGGTTGATCTCACCAAATCCCGTCAGATTCTAGACCCGATTGGGGTTAGATTTTTTTTTTTCTTGACGTGGGTACATTTGCTGATGTGTTGAGATTGATCTAATAGTATTCCCATTACAATAGGTCTATATTAATGAGATTGTTTAGAAATACTCAATAATATCGAGTACTTGACCTTTAGGAGGAGGTTCCTAGAACTTGACCTTTCACCAAAAGAATCCAACTACCAACTGTATGAAACAAGAATCCAATTAGTTATTTAAGTCTTTGTTTGAATTAAACAAAGTATAAATACCGCGTGAAACAAGTATTTGGCAGAAATGTCCAACTGTATGAAACAAGTATTCTACGCATAATTGGTTTTTCTCGGTCAAACAATCATTTTCTTTTGAAGAAAAATGCATACGGTTGGAGTTCTAGCTCATAATAAACCATTAATCAATAAAATTTAAATATATAGAACAATATAAATATCTATTTCCCATCAAAACTGAACCGATTACCACTAAAAATAAGTAAATTTGATAAGGTCTGTTTAATTGGTTCGAATCAAAGAAGAAAATATAGATATTGTAATCAAAATATATTTTCGGTATTTTTCATATTTTGGAGGATTGATATAAAAAAATGTTATTGAATATTCGAATATTTTGAGGATATTACAATATTTTCAATATTTCCAAAAAAAATTGTAGAAATTTAAGCCCATCAGTATTTACTTGATTATTACTTCATTGGTTGGGATATTCAATTATTCAGTCCCCAACACCAGAAATATCGCAATCTGAAAAAAAAAGAAAAAGGAATCATTAGTGTGAACAATGGTCTTTGGGTGGATTATTTGTCTTTTAAAAGAAAAAGACTAGCAAATGGATTTTGTTTTGGGTGGATCAGGAAGCAATAGAAAGTCAAACCACTTGCAAAAATTGAACCAGTCTCTTTGTGAGAAAATTGATTTGCAAATGTGCTGGTCATATTATAAGTTTATAACACGAGTAGTTAAAACTTAATACTAAAAAAATAGTCAAATACTTATTTAATTAATTAAGTTTTTTAAATCTGACTACTTAAAATCTGACAACAATAGAACTTTCAAGGTAATGAAGTGTCTCACCACACTTCGTCATTTAATAAACAAAAATGAGATTGAAACTCTATCACATGAAGTGTGAAAAAGAGAATATTTGGTTGGAGTTAAGTCTGTTAAGAGTTATTTGACAACACCTCATGTCCAACTTCTTTAACTCTTTCGGTTAAGAGAATAGACATGTTCTCAGTTCTCACTAGTTGGTGGGTGAGGACGGTCAACAAAGCAACAAATGTCTTTTTCCGCTCTCTTGGTATTGTTTTACAGGATGACGTGGGTATAAGGATGGCAAAGTGTTGGGCCTCCATGTGTGGCTCCAGTCCATGAGGATTGAGGAGCCCAAATTCATATAGGTTTACTTAACACTTAATATAAATTTGTGATGTGCGTCTGTGTGTGAGTGAAACAAGAAGTTGAAAAAGAAAAAAGAGTGCTTTGTTTGTGTGAGTGGCAACTTAATTGGTGGCTTTCTTGATTGTGCCTTTGTGATTTGGTTGTGTAGGTGGCAATTGGTGTGAGCTTAAACAAAGCAGCTTGTTGGCTTCTTCCATGTGGGCTTGGTGTAGTCAAGTGTTATATTTTGTTGTGTGAGCAAACTCAAGTGAGAGA
Source organism: Dipteronia sinensis (assembly GCA_033220585.1). Lineage (NCBI taxonomy): Eukaryota > Viridiplantae > Streptophyta > Magnoliopsida > Sapindales > Sapindaceae > Dipteronia > Dipteronia sinensis. The sequence goes on along the minus strand of CM065643.1, from coordinate 8,673,521 downwards.
CTTTAGTAGCTTGGTGGCTTAGTTTGGAAGTCACGGCTTGGTCTTGTTGGTAGTGTGCAAAGGTGTGTTCTTTTTGAGTGAGGCAAACCGCTGTGTGTTGCCATTGATTGAAAGCAACGTGTATGCGACACTTGAGGTGTGACGTGCAGCTGAGACATTGGTAAGCTTTATTGAAGTTTTTCTTGGTGATTTTGGTATCGTGTTGGGATTCATTTATAACGGTGGTTTCCCAATTGTGGGTTTTCTCAATTGTTGATTGAGATTTTATTTGTAGTGATTTTTTATTTTTTTTTGGAGTTTCTACTTAAAGCTAGGAAGTGTTGCTTATAGGCTTTTTGGAAGATTGTGTCTTTCTCAGAGGTCTTGTCCTGAGATGTGACATTATGTAATCAGCTACTTTGATTATAGTTGAAGTTATAAATTCAGAGTTTGGCCTGTGGAGGTAGGCATATTGCCCGAACCACGTAATTCTTGGAGTTTTTGTGTTTATTGATTACTTTGTGCGTTTGTGTGTTGAGTTTGTTATTTTGTTATATTGTTATTATATCCCAACAAGTGTTTTTGGGGCAATTTTAGTAACATAATGGATGGCAAAATTATCTCTCCATATAAATATCATAAGAATCAACTTCATTTAAGATGAGATTGATAATAGTATATATTAGGATGGATGTGATCATAATATCATTTTATTTATGGGGATAGGAATGGATATGGTCCATGGATATCCGTCTCACCCATCTCGTTTATTAATTTTAATATTTTATAAATATAACAAATTTATTACATAATATTTGACCCTAATTATATATAAAATAAAAATTCTCACCAAAAACCGAAAAAGCTAGTTTATAAAATAATAATTGAGAAGTTGTCCCAAGTAAAATATAAAAACAAGACTACCGAGTAAAATATAAAAATTTAATATATTTTTTTATCTGATATGGGGATGGATGGAGCGGGGATGGATATCCCTATCAGAATTCATGGGTGGTAGACCAATAAAATTTTCATTTTATAAGAAGTTAATTTTATAAGAAGTAAATATAAAAAAATAAATTAAATATTAGGAATTTTCATTTTCAGTCACAGTTCCTGCATCATCACAAGATATTCCGCGCCATCGGCAAGGGCCTGCAGTGGTAGAATTTGATTGAGCTGGAATTACCCATGACAAGAAAATCGATTGGTTTCGAAACTTTCTTTCAATTTCATGAATAAGGCTTCTGTTTCTTATAACGAATTTATTAATTTGCTTTCCAGGAAATTAGCAACAGCATATAGGCAACAAACAGAGCAGGTAAATTGTATTTGCCTTGACTGGCCATTGTTCTGGAACTTTTCTTTCTTCTGTTTTTGATGGTTGAATTTATTTTATATGACTTGATGTCTCGTGGTTTGATCTTGGACTTTTGTTCCTTTTTCAAACAAGCACAAAATCTTTTAGTCCCATTCTATTTTATCCGTTTCAAATCAATCCAATCCCATGAAATTGGTGAAAGTAATCCTATCTTATCATGCGCGCCAAATGAGCCATAAATGTCATCTTAAAAAAATCAAACAAACAAAGGAGTCACTACTCACTAGTGTGAACAATGGATTTTGGGTGGATTAAGATGCAAAAGAAAGTAACCACTTGCAAAATTGAACTATTCTCTTTAGTGAGAAAATTGATTCTCAAATCCAAATGTGTAAAAAAAAGCACATGTGGTAATACACCTCCCTTAATTCGACCCTTCCACATTGATGGCGAGAGGTTCAAGTCTTATCATGCACATTTTACAAGTATGTGTAAAGAGTTTTCTTCCGATTCGTGGAAGTATCCAGACCGTACATGTATTGTCTCTGATCTTGGTAAGTCCCGACAATCCTAATATTTTTTTTTAAAAAGTGTTTTAAAAAAATAGTTAATATTTTTAGAATATTCCATATCCGTAAATTTACTATTCTAAGTTTCCAACTATTCTCCATTTTACATTTTTCAAATAATAAAATATTATTATTTTATTTTATAAATAATTTTTCAAACTTTCTTTGATAAAATATTTTTCTCTTAATTATTTTAGATAATAATTTACACACTTATAATTAATTCACACCTAAAATTTTCTAATTTTTTTTATAATTAGTCACACCCATAGTAATTTAAATAGCCTCAGGCTTTTTCAAGACGGATCATCTAGTATGGTAATGTTTTAGTAGTTTTGGTTAGTTTCCAAATGGTTATCATAATACTAGTATTTGAAACTTTTAAATTTCAATGTTATTTTTGTTGGTTTTATTTAATTTTCAATGTACCTGTTTTTGTTATATATATTTTTTAAAGGATGTTATTTTTCTTTCGGTTGTAATATTTTAATTTAAAGATGTTAATATTATTATATTGAATTATTTAGAGTTAATTATTATATTAAATGTTATTTACATATAGAAATTGATACTTTGAAAGCATTTATTTTGAAATAAAAATATTTATTATTTCATTAATTGAATGGATGTGATGAATAAAAAAAAAAAATATATATATATATATATATATATATATTTATATATTCAATATTATACCCACTTGAAAGCAGGGCCGTCTTCAGATATTCTTGGGCCCCAGCCATTTAATGATATTAACAAGAACCGGGGCCCCATATAAAAATTATTATCATTAACATAAAAAAAATTAAATAAATGATGATAATAATTTTTGACTATGTTAAAAAAGAAAGGTTAGTAATTCAATTGGACTTTCTTTCAAAAAAAAAAAAGAATTCAATTGGACCCAGACAATTTTGACTCAAAAGATGTAAAACTAAGTCTGATATATTAGAATTCAATTGGGTTTTGATGTTTATTTCTATTGGATTGAATTACATATAGATAATTGGGCATTGTTAAAAAAAGCAATAATTGGCTTTGTTAAAAAAACAATGAAATGCTTGAAATTGGACCCTTTTTAAATTAAGATAAATTGAACTTGAGGCCCCAAAAGAAGAAGAACTATATTGGATCATTGGGGGCCCCAGTAAAATGCTGGGTTTGCTGCCCCTATGGGTCGGCCCTGCTTGAAAGATATCAATGACCAAGCTTCCGTTGGATATGGTGGTATGATTCTTGAGTGCTTGTGTGTCGTACCACCATGGTTCAAACCAGCTTGGTAGCAACATCAATCGAACAAAAAAGAAAGAAAGATATCAATGAGATTTTTTTTTATAGTATAATTTTTATAGGTTTATAAATACAAAGTTGTATGTTGTAATACATTAATTGAGTTTAGTTGAAAAATTTAAAAAGGACAGAGGAGGAATTGAGCTTGTGTGAATTGGTAGAGTTTGAATAAATGAAATTGTAATAGTAATGAAGATTTATAAAGCAATTTTCAAATTTGGAGATCAAAAATGGATCTCCAAATTGTTTTACATTGTGCCATGTGAAATGGAGATGATCGGAGAGACTCGCTTACTGAACAACTCTCATCTCCATATATATATAAATATATATATATATATATATATATATATAAAGTATAGTGTGACTGCCTTGTAAGAGAAATATTTGAATAATTCATTTATACTATATAAGAGAAATACTATTGACAATCCATTAATTATTTGTTTACATTCTATTTTAATTTTTTTTATTAATGACAATTTTAACATGAATTGAAATTACTAAACAAGAATAAAAAAGTTCTAAAAACACTCCAAACCATCTTTTTAGAAAACAGGTTTTTTTCCATCTTTGGTTTTTTTTTTTCCACTTGTATGTTTTTTTTTCCCGTTTTACAAACCTTAAAATATCTTGTGCTGTTGCGTGTTTTTCTTGTTGGTCTCCTATAAAATGATGTTCAAAAAATAAAAAAAAAACAAACCTTAAAATATCTTCTTCTTCTTTTCAAAATAATTTTTTTCTCACACACCATAAAATCCTAAAATATCGTCTTCTTCTTCTCAAAATATTTTTTTTCCTCACACACCATCAAATCAAACCCTCCATCAAAATAATCAGTTTTTTTCCTCAAGTACCACCCACGTTCAATCATCACCATCATTATAAAATATATATATAAAAGTATTTATTTGTCCAGAAAAATATTTGTTTTACTCAATAGAATTTTTGTTACTCAACTTAAAATCCAAAAGAGAAAAACAAATATTGTTTTCCTATTTTCACGGATTGATCTCCAAAACAGTTTTTTTTTATGTTTTGCTCTCCCTACTTTTGTTCAATTTTATTCTCTGTTTTATTTTTATTTGATTACTTCACATCTTTTTTCCATTTCCCATTTCAAATTTTCTAAAGTGAAGTATTCAAAAGGGGTAATATTAAAATAAAATAGAGTTTCTTTAGAATTTTTTTTTTAAAATGGAATGTCTTTAGAATAGGAGTGCCAATAGATAATTTTGGAAAAAAAAGAAGTGTCTTTAGAATTTTTTTAAATTTAAATTTTTAGAATGATGTGTCTTTTGAAATGAAGTGTAAAAAGAAAAACATTGGATCGTAAGGAGAAACTCTAATTATATAATCTATTGACATTGCCCTCAAGGGCGTAGTTCAGCTGGTAGATGAATGAGCTTAGGCTTAGGCAAATGACTCGAATCCTACCAATGACAAAAACTTCAAAAAAATATCTGATCTAGACAAGTGGATAAATATATACTGTCATATATATATATATATATATATTAATTTTCCAATGAGGACTTTTTACAATGTACACTTTTATAATATATTGAATCTTCATTTGATTTTTTGTATGGATGATACAAATATGAAATATATTTATGGAAAAAATAAAAAAAACCTTTCGGGTCCAAAAACTAGATTTTTTCTGACTTTTAAAAAACAAACATTGTAAAATAGGGAAATATAAGAAAAACTAGTTCTCCAAATCCAAAAATTTTCTAAATTTTTACAAATGTGTATTTTAATTTTCTTAGGATGCATGCAAAAATTCTCATCGAAAAACATTCGATTACATGCAATTTCATCGAAGGTGCTTAAAGTAGGCATTTAAAAAAGTCTTCATTGAAAAATTACTCATATGTATATGTCAAAAAAGGAAAAAAAAAATAATCTATTGAAATTAACTTAACTCATAATATAATCTATTGACCTTAACCTAACTCATAATTAATTAGAGGTGTCATGATCCAAATGGTCAAATTGTGTCCGCCGGATATATTCATAATTTCAGAAAAGATTATTTTCCTTAATCTTTTGGTTTTATTATTTTATTATTTCATTTTTTTAATTGGGTCAGTATGTGTATAAGGTTAAGATTATAATTGTTATCAAGAATGCGTTAAGTTCAACGAGATAAGGTTGATCTAATGGTATATTCGGTTCTCGCACACCTATTGACTTACACCATTAAAGTCGTGGGTTTTAATCATGTCTTTCTCCCTAAACTCTAAATTATATGTAATTGTTAAAAAAAAATGTGCTTTTGTTGGATCGTGTTGATCATATTTATACAATTGAATCGCTTTATATTATACTTGTCCTCAACCCTCTCAATGTATATATAAATGAAAATTCTTTTGGTGAGACAACACAGTATTGTTATATTTTTTTTCTTTAAATGCAGCAGCTGGACGCAGTCCAAAAATGAAATTAATTTGACATTGAAATAGAATAAAAGTAAAGAAATCTTAACTACTCGTTTAGAGAAGACTCTCTACTATTTTACTAAATATGTAACATGATATTAAAGAACACTTCAAACTTTATTCCTTTAATTAATAAACAAGTTGATCTGTTACATTTTTGAGCAAATTAAATAAAGAACTTGATGGCTGGTGCTTATTATATTTCTGCAGGAGAAACATATTCTGCAGGAGAAATCATGGCTTAAAATCAATAATGGTTAATTCCTGGGATCATCATTATTGAGCTCCCACCACCTTCCAATCTGCGAACCTGAAGGACAAATACAAATGCTCTCCGAGTTCAAGGCATTAAAAATTTAATGTAATTCCTATGCATATATGGTACAATTAATAAAGTCCGTTGAGTTGGGTAAAATCACGAAATTAATTTCTTTTTTTTTAAAGAAAATTTGTTATCCTTTGATGGCAATCACAACTTGAATTGATGTTTAAAATACTGGATATCCAAACTCAAAAGACAACTAATAAGAATAAATACTGGCTCATATTTCTTATAAACTCTAGGTGATCCTCTTTTAACAAACTCGGGTGACAGAACATAAGGGACTCAACATGAGGATCCGGAAAATTGTTGGTGTGGGATCTTGAACATTTTTTCATATGAAATCCCAACTTTTAAACCTTTTAACGTTATTGAGTGAGCTTTTTTAACGTCGTAGAGTCGAAATTAATGAGTTGAGATCTCAAATTTGTAACGTTACGAGATATCCCGCTTAGATAGGCCAATCCATGCAATTATTCTACAAAATCCGAGAAGATAAGAAGACTTACGAGTCATACAGGGCTTGGAGGTCTGTCCAAGTTCCCTTGCGCTCACTCCGAGGTTAGAAGAAGCACAAGAACTAGGAGAAGCACCCAAGCAATCAAGCAATTCCTGGAAATCATTTTTTATTTTTTTTATTTTCTTGGAAAACATGGCAAGGCACAGTATATATATATATATAATATATATATATATTATAATATATATATAATTGTAGAGGAGGCTAAAAGTCTCTGATCAATGGTTTAATTTAATGTTCCTGTGAACATATTGTTTGCTTTTGATTTTTTCTGTTCAGTCAAAGTTGTTGCATTTGCTCTGGACTTCGGAATGATGGTCGAGATTGTTTATTGAACTGATCAACAGAGTTAAAACCAAGCTTGTTCTGATGGCATATCTATTCTTGAACGGGTGTATATAGAAGTCACATATTCATCGAAACATTCATTTGACTTTTTAATTTTATAAAATAATTAATAGCTGAATTAATAATGTATCTCACAATCGCATTATCAACATCTTTGTTGTTATTTTCATATTTTTTAGTTTTTATTATTATTATTATTATTATTATTATTATTATTATTATTATTATTATTATTGAAGTATTAAACTATTATATAAATTCTAAGTTTTTTGGTTAGGGGATTACTCAAACTCGTAACCTCGTGGTGTATGTGTGAAAGGTTTACCACCGGACCCATCCCATTTCGTCTTTTTTTTTGTTATCACTATAGATAAAATCCCCTTTGGAGCATATTTTGTGGCAAATTCGACCAAATGGTTAAAAATAATTAGTAAAGATAAAAACAACACAAAGATTATCGTGGTTCAGCCAATAAATTTGGCCTACATCCACGTTGAGCCAGATGAGAAGGCTCACTGCACTATATGATCGTTTTGTATTACAGATCAAAGATCTACCCAAAAGAAACCCAGAAGAAACTTACTCACAAAGAACCCTATCTGTTACCACTAACAATCAACCCTAAACTTCTCACTTACAGAGACAAAATATAATCACAAGATTACTCTCAGTGTAGATTACAAGTATATACTTTAATCTACACAACATATGTACAAATCTGAGCAAAAACGATTACAATATCTCTCAAGAACACTCAAGAACAGTTGAAAGGATTTCAGAAAGAGAAAGCTATCAGAAAACCTAAAATGATCGAATGAATATCTTAGGGTTATTCTCTCACTATCTCTTCATATATATATACCCTTATCAATACATGTCAGTCGTAATCTCTCTGAGCCAATCTCAGCAAGACATGTAAGATATCTTCAATATCTTCATTTTATCAGATAAGCCTCAAAACGGTGTGTTCCATTAACCACCTGAGAAGTTTGACTTTAGTTGACTGGAGCTAGAGATTGGGCCTGCTGTGAGTTCTTCTGTCTGGGCTTTAACTTTGGGCTTCTGCATTTGATCTGCTTTTGGGCCTGTACATGAACTCCTGATGGACTAACACAAAAAACAACAAATTCCACCTTAGTTCATCACAGTTCATATAGTAAAGTAAGCTGTTTTGAATCTGGCTCAAGACTCTATTAACAGACTACCCATAGTCACCAATTTTCAGCAGGTTCAAGCAATGCTTGAGCTTGCTATAGGGAACCACTTTGGTTCCCATATCTGCTGGATTTTCTTCAGTAGAGATTTTTTCCACCTCAACAGTACCTTCAGAGATTTTATCTCTAATAAAATGGTATTTTACCTCTATGTGCTTAGTCCTCTCATGAAAGACAGGATTTTTACACAAATGCAAAGCACTTTGACTATTAGTAAATATTACTGCCTTACCTCTAAAGATACCTATCTCACCTAGTAGGCCTTGAAGCCAAATGGCTTTTTTTATGGCCTCAGTGACAGCAATATATTCTGCCTCAGTTGTTGATAAAGCCAACAACTGATTGTAGTTGGCTTTTCCAACTGACACAACAACCAGCAATAGTAAAGAAATAAGAGGTTGTCAACCTTCTTTTATCTCTATCACCTGCATAGTCAGAATCAACATATACAACTATATCTAATATATTATTAGTGCAATCATAATACAGTCCTACTGATATGGTAGAGCTGATGTACCTTAGAAGCCATTTCATGGCATTCCAATGGTCTTTCCCTGGATCGACCATATACCTTGACAGTACACTAATAGACTGTGCTAAGTCAGGTCTAGTACTTATCATATAATACATTACTGAACCTACAGCACTAGAGTAGGGTATATTTTCCATGTATCTACTCTCTTCTAGTGACCTAGGTGATAATGCTGCTGACAACACAAAAGTAGCACATAAAGGGACATTGGCAGGCTTGCAATTTCTCATTGCAAATCTGTCTATTAACTTTTTTAAGTAACGGGATTGTTTTAAACACAACCTGTTTTCCTTTCTAGACCTAATGATTTCCATGCCCAAAATCAGTTTTCCATCACCTAAATCTTTCATATCAAATTCAGACTTCAACTTCTTCTTTATCTCTACAGTTCTAGATATTTCCTTACTAGCAATTAACATATCATCAACATATAAAATCA